>CALZFW010000021.1:81275-351634 GCA_945779075.1 Brassica incana | reverse complement strand
TGATGTGACTCGAGGTGGTCAAAGAGAGAGAGAGAGAGAGAAAGAGACGACATTGAGATTGTTGATGAAAAAAATGTATTTAATTTATTTATGAAGGGGATTTTCAAATTTTGAAACAGTGGTTTGGTAAACTGTGTGTTGAGATGAGAGTAAAACAGTGATGTTTTGTTATTGTTAATAGTAGT
Organism: Brassica incana; assembly: GCA_945779075.1. Classification (NCBI taxonomy): domain Eukaryota; kingdom Viridiplantae; phylum Streptophyta; class Magnoliopsida; order Brassicales; family Brassicaceae; genus Brassica; species Brassica incana. The sequence continues at coordinate 351,449 of CALZFW010000021.1, read as the reverse complement.
AATACATTAATGTGGTTAACGATTAGTATTGCTGTTAACCCGAATGAAACAATTAGTGGATAATGCTCGTATCATGTGTCACGGGGAAGATTATATAAAATAAAATAAACAATTGCATAGTTGTAGTTATATGCTTGTTTGTTTGTTATGTGTACTGATTAAATTCTCTTTTGAATCGTGGGTCATGTGTACCATCTCAGTTTTTATGGTTACACTATGATAATTGCTAGATTTTGATCCGCATCAAAACGTTGATGTTTGTTTAAATTGTAATAATAACATTTATCATTGATCTTTAATTGTTTGTTTATTTGTTGATCATTCATATTGTATATTGTAGATGGATATTAAACCAATCAAAATAATATATCATGTTAATTTATTTTATATATTTAAATTTTACCTGATATCATAGCAAAACTATGTTATTATATTTCAAACTGTATAATTGGATAGGTTTATTTTAATGATCTAATTGGTCTTGTTTCTTAGTGTTGTTCGGTTCCATGGCATGGTTATTGACTTTGTGATTACAAAGGATATATACTGGCTGGAAATGAACATTCATATAACTGAAGGAATTACAAAAGAATTACAAACACTCATATATATTTTTTTACCAAAAGAAAAGAAAAACATTCATATATATTAAATGAAGAAATATAGATTTCGGTTTATCGTTGCTTGTTTCCTCTTGGTTTATGATTGGTTAGTTGTAGTTTGTTTATGACTTAATCAATTATAAGGGGGAGGGTCTATTCAACCGAGAATTTTAGATGATTTGCGTTAAAATGACAAATCCACTGTTATTGAAACATGAATTTTAAAAACTCATTTAAATTTCAGTGTTATTGAACTTGACATTTTATAAAGTACTCTGAAATCCACTGTTATTAAAAATATTTTAAGTTGTAGAATTTTAAAGTTTTCAAGTGATTTTAGAGTGTTTGGGTGGAGTTTCTTAGTTAAAAAAATTAAAACTCAAATCCCATAGTTTTAGGTGATATTCTAGAGTGGTTTAACAAAAATCATTTTATTCTCTGCAATTCCTTAAAATCATCTAAAACTTCAATAAAAATCAAATCACCTCAAATTTTAAATTGAATACACCCCCCTTAAAACTCAAATCCCATAGTTTTAGGTGATATTCTAGAGTGGTTTAACAAAAATCATTTTATTCTATGCAATTCCTTAAAATCATCTAAAACTTCATTAAAAATCAAATCACCTCAAATTTTAAATTGAATACACCCCCCTAAATTTATTTCGTAGGCCACCTCCTCCACTGGTAAACCGATCAAATGTTTAGTCGATAGGAATATTAGAGTTGAAAATCGGGAAGGTTTGTGTAACGACCCTGATTTTTGGTGGAGCCTTTTTGGCTTTATTAAAATTAAAGTCCAATTCTCTTTTTTTATTTTGTCCCACATTGGAAGTTTAGAAAACATTCTTCCCTTCTCTTTTCCTATATAAAGAACTCTACCCTTTCTTTTTATTCTCATCAAGTCAAAGTATTTCTTTGCGCCGTGACGAATAGTTGTTGAATTATCCGACGATCAGTCACTAATGAATTTTTCCGGTGGGATTTATGGGTGAGCTTTCGGCGAGATTTCTGGACGAGATTCCGGCGAGATTGCTGGGCGACCTTCTGGCGGGATTTCTGGACGAGCTTCTGGCTGGTTTTTCTAGTAAGTTTGTCGCTTCCATATTTCTAGTTTTAGGAATCTATTTTAGGGAAGTTGCTATTTTAGGGAAGTTTCTAATTTAGGAAATAAGTAATATTAGGGAAGTTTCTATTTTAGGAAAGTTGTTATTTTAGGAAAGTTTCCAAAAATTTGAGCCTAAGTCGTTGATCTCGTGATGCAGTTGACCATCTCCCGTCGATCATTCCAGCCAGTGACTAAGGTGAGGGCTATTCCGTTAAATCCCGAGCTAGTTTAGTACTACTATTATGGAAAGTTTAGTTTCGAAACATGATCTGTCTCTGTGAATTGAGTCTATTTGAGTCTTGGTTGTTTATTATTATTACTGATTGTTAAACCGGAAATAGGATAATAGAAGATTCAACGGTTGAATGAATTTAGTGATGTTAAAACTGCTATATTATATATATGTATATATATAAATATGTCCATTTGTGGTGATTGCGGGTGCACAAAGACGTTTGTGTAAGCCGCCGACGAGCAGTGTGATTGCGGGTGCACAAAGACGTTTGTGTAAGCCGCCGACGAGCAGTGTGATTGCGGGTGCACAAAGACGTTTGTGTAAGCCGCCGACGAGCAGTGTGATTGCGGGGGTACAAAGACGTTTGTATCAGTCGCCGATGCGCAGATTCTGGGAGTACAGAGATGGACTACTGTATGCCTGGAGATATACATATATCCTTATGAGGAAATGCGGGGTGCATAGAGTAGCATGTACTATCCGCGCACTGGATGTTTTATGTGGTGTATTAGACAAAGTGTTTGTTTCATGCTAAAGCTAGGCCTACATTGTCGTAGTGCTATGTACTGAGTCAGTGGTTTGCAGTTTAGTACCCATACCTCACGGAGTAACTCTCTTGTTGCTCACCCCTCTTTTTTCCCCTTGCAGGTGAGCATGACGAGTAGTTGGATATGTGGACAGATTGGTGTCTTGGGATCGTTGTATTTGATTTCGGCTTTAATTAACTTTTCGATTTAATGCATTTGGTTTTAAATTATAAACTTGTTTTATTTGGAAATTATTTGATTAAAAGGTTTGACATTTTATTCAGTTTTATAAATCGGTTTAATTTGGAATTTTTTGGTTAGTAGCACACCGTTTCCGAAAGAGGATGAGACGGGTGTTACATTCAGGTCAATTGGTGACAACTTGTCTTGTGAAGAGTTGTTAAAATGTGAGGTCTTGGGTTCGAGTAACGCCAAACGCATCAATAACCTACCGGTGGATGTGGAGGCAGTTCCTCCCACGGTGAGGGATTAGGGTTGGTGCGCTGCAGCGCTGTGAAATCTGGGGTCCGGAGAACGGGTTGTTTGTTACTAAATTTTATGGTCCGGATTCATGACTTTGTTGTGTCAGTCACAAAAAGGACCGATGAATACGTGACAAATCTGTGTAAATAGAGTACATAAACTGGTAATTCTTTAGTGTATATGAATGTTAATAGTTCGGTTATACATAGTAAATGCCGGACATAGTATATGCAATATTAAAGGAGTGTGCAAATGACAAAATTATCATTAATGAAAGCTTTAGGATTTAGTTAAAAATGATTGACATAAATTGTAATTTCTTACATGAAAATAAAGTTAAATTTAAATTGTATTGGTATTTAAAATATTTAAAATATTAGATTTAACCTTTTCAAATATGAAAACACGTAAAACATGAAATGTAGTAATGAATTAAATATTTAGATAAATAAAATGACGAATAAATAAAGAGAGAGGAAATAGAGTTTGGGGAATAAAAACAAAAGTAGTTTTAGACTTTATATAACATTAACCTGATTTTAAAACACAATTACCGATACCAGTCTGGACCTCTATTAGTTTGCTGAGTTTCCACGCTTTATTTGTGATGTCTTTTTTTTTTTTTTTTTGTCAACATTTGTGATGTCTCTTTATTCCTTTGTAATAAAAGACTAGGATAAGACCTATCTTGCGCAGAGTGAAATATTTATTAAAAAATTTATGTTTTTATAATGTGTTCTTGTGGTCAAAAAATATATATTTGGTATTTATGTTTTTTTAATATAAAATAATTAACTAATTATAAATATTTGGTACACATAGAAAAATATAGAAGTACAAATAAAACAATTAAAATGTGATATCATTGATACTCCTATAATCATAAATTAAGAATTGTGAAAAAAAATTGATGGTATTCCTAAGAAAAAACTCAGTCATATATATATAGCAGGCAATCATAAAATAATTAGCTTTAATTATCTAGAAAGTGTATTGTAGCGTCATACATTGAACCAATATTTATGTAAATTTTCAATAACTACCACAAACATATTTGGCAAGCTGTTTTAAATGGTCAAAATTATAGATTTAGTAATAAACTATATTATTATTTTAAATTAAACTTACCATATAGGACTTCTTCATAATTTTGTATCATGCTTAAAAATTCGATGGAAGCATTACCTTAGTGGAAAAGTTTCTTATTTATTTAAACAGCCTGGTATAAAAACAATCAATTTAAACTTACCAAAAAAACTTGATTCTAAAATTGTGTATCAAGAAAATTTGGTTCAAATTTTAGGATTTTTTTTTGTCTTCTAACGATAATAATACCGGCAGTTTAAGATTAATCCTCTTTCGGCTCAGTTGAAATTAAAGAGAACATTTACGCGACCTCAATTGTAGGTAATCCTAAATAAGTAGTTGTTTTCTAATTAAACATATTGTATTGACATATTTAAGATTTATATATGACCGAATTGTTTTTATATGTATACAATTTTTGATTGTTTATATAATCATCTATATGTTGGGCCGATACATTTGGATATTTTCTTTTACTAACTTATGAGTAAATAAAATTTATATATTTTTGATTTTGAAGTTACACTAATTTTCAGAATATCAGATTTTTACTTTCTTTTTGACAACATAAGATGAAAAATTAAAATATTAAAAGGACAATTACAAATTGGATTAAGCTTATAATTTGAAGTATAATTTGGTTATGGACCGCATTAAGACAACATAAAATTTTGCAGCCTGACTATTATTATATTTAAGGCCCAAATATAGAAAGATGATATTATTTGTTTACAACTGATACTTTGTATATGATGAAAGTTGGGTTAACGTGATATATATCATTAACTACTATGAAAAGTCATTATTAATTTTTTCTTAGACTACGAAAAACAATTAGGCAGGTGCCAAAGATTTTTTTAATCTTCAATATAAATTTCATAATTTAAGTTCTAAAGAATTGTGTTGCAAGGAAAAATATTTGATATATAAGTTTGTTTGGTAATAACAAAACAACTTAATTTCTGTATTATTCTTTATATAAATTTATGTAGGCGAGGAATGCCTCAGAACCGAACAATATTCTTTTTTTTATTAAGAAAATAATTTTGAATAGCTGCGTCTCTTGGCTATTTTTTTTATCAAAGCGTCTCTTTGCTATTAATAAAAAAAATAAACACTTAAAAAAATCATTACTTTCCGATTTATAGCCAAAGCATGCATTACTTAGACTATAATATATAGCAAACTTTGATTTAAATTGTTGTCCAAGTAATAGGACTAAGAGTATATCTTACATTTTAAAAAAAAAAATATTATGTTGGATCACAATATTAAAGAAAGTAATAGGACTAAGAGTATATCTTTCCGATTTATAGCCAAAGCATGCATTAAAGAAAGTTTCATTTAATGAGATCGCCGAATATTAATTTAATGAGATAGCCGAGTATTAAGTTTATCATATAATATACATTTACGTTTGAATTAATATAAGTTTTTCTAGCGATTGGATTTTGAACTTACTAAGTTTTCAGTTGATTTTTAGGCTGGCACGTAAGCCAAATTGACATCCTAATTAAGTGACACCTAAACAAAGTTTTTTTTAAATAAATACAAACTTAAGTTTATAATTTTGTAAATGTTTTTCCATTAATATATAGGGGATATAGACTTCTTGTTAAATGGTGATTTGTCACACGCCTTCTTATAATGGACATAGAATTTCAATAAGGATCAATTATTTATTTTTATTTTTTTAAACTGAGGATCATTTATTTCTTACGATTCACTATTTATTATACAAATCAATACTTACCGTATAACAATCATTCAACAATATTTTATGCAATAATATATATAACCGACGAAAGCTCATTTATGTTAACATAATATGTAATATATGTGCATCATTAAAGTTTAAAAAAAAATCCAATTATGAATGATTCTTATAAAAGTGAATTTTTTCACGTATAAAAAGTATCATTTAGTGGAAGCCCCCTTGGTCTAGTGGTTTGACTAAGGGTCCATTAATGTTTCTACACCAGGAGGTCTGAGTTTGAATTCCTCGAAAAGACGGAATTATGCGAATTAAAGGAGAAAAGGCTTACAAGAGATCTATAACATGGCGTAAGAAGTACCGTCAAGCGTGGATCCGATAGAATGACTCAGGTGATGCAGTCATGCGTGAATCTTCATACGACAGGTAAAATTGTCGTCTGTAGAATTCTCTGTAATATTTCTCATAGTTGTAATAGCATAACTATCTAGCGTTAAAAAAAGTATCATTTAGCAAAAAGTATATATTTAATGTGAAAATATAGTAACAAATTGTTTGAATTACACACTTTTAGATTGGAATATATGTGCATATGTATAATTAAGGAAAGTTCCACTTAAGAAAGATATTCTTAAATGTAATGGTTGCACGTATATAAATAGCAAGGATTAATATTTTTGTTGCAACTAATTGTTAACAAATCACATCTTTTATTTCCTATACAATCAACCACTATTAGAATCCCCTATATATTAATCCTGGAACATTACAGCATATTTTCGTAGCCACATGTCATCACGAGAATGATTCTTAGAATTGTTAGAAAAATAAGTTGGTCTATATAAACATATACTATGCTTTTTATTAAACTAACTATAAAATTAATTAGTAGTATACAAAAGAATATTTTTTCTTTCCTTAAATAAAAGATACGGAATTACCTAATATGATTAACATATATATGACAATTAATGATTATGAATAATACATATTTGATAACAATTTTTCTAACATCTCTCTTTTTAGTTTAATTTTATACTATTAAAAGAAATTAAACAATCACATTAAGCATATAATAAAATAATTTAGATTTTTTCTAATATGTTATATTTTGAATTTTTAAAAATGACTATAAATTATTAAAAATGGTAAAAGTCCCACATTGAAAATTTTGTGATCAATGGTTTAACTTTTTTTTGTTCAAGCAAAATACAAATGATGATCATATATTGTAGGGGTGGGAGTTCGGATACACGTTCGGGTTCGTATTGGGTATTTCTGTATAAAGGTATAAAATCTGTTCGGGTATTTCTACACTTCGAGTCGGGTTCGGATATTTTATGTTCGGGTTCGGATATTTTGGATCGGGTTCAGATATTTAAATTTTTAAGAAAATATAAATAAATGGTCCATTGTTTAAGTTTTTTGTATTTAAAATATATGTTAATTAACTTATCTGGTTTTCTAATTTTTTAAAAATTAAGGTTTGGAGATAAAACTTTAAAAATAGAAAGACACTAGTTTAGTTGTTGTTTTGAAATTTTAGATACAACTTTTGTTAATGCAAGAAACAAGAGCTTGATATATATTTTAAGTGAGTAACAAATAGTTTTATCCATAATTATATGTATATTATCTAATTTTGAGCAATAAACATCATTAATATAAATATTTTGAATAAAATGAGAGAAGTAACTAGAAATATAGGGTTAAGTATACTTATGTTTGGGTATCTTCGGATATCCATTCGGGTTCGGATATTACCTGTTTGGATTCAAATATTACTGGAACTGGTGAAATAAGTAATTTGTTTTGTTGTTCCAGAATTAGATGATTTTTAAACCGAGCTGGTGAATATATACTAGACAAACATTTATATTTCGAGTTTGCACTTATATATTCTATAACAGCTTGATATATTAGATTTGAACACTAATCTGTTAATATAGTTTGCCGGTGATTTTTTTCAAAATTTTGATTCTTAGACATGTATCTGGAGTGAACCTAATTTTTACAGATGTCCATTTTTTTTAAAGTGACACTTATTTAATTCACTGAATTCATATAAGAAGTTAAAAAAAAAAATTTAACTCATATCAATAAAACAAAGAAGAGAATGAAAGCACAATTTTATAGAGATAGAAAATGAACTCACTTATGGAGAGTCAATAGTAAACAAATCGAGAACAGAAAACCTAATCCCCTTTCGTCATTATACAATCGATGTTGCCTATTTGCTTTTTGTGATTTGTGTCAGCCGCAAAACTTAATTTTATTTTGTTCATATGAAATCTTAAAAGTAATTAAAATGAGATGTAATACGTTAACTCTTCAACAACGATGATATATTTAAGAGACCAACATTTGTATTCGTCATTTTATAATCGATAAAGATTGTAGTGTTGCAAAATGTTAAAATCATTTAATAAACAAACATTATTATAAAAACTCACTCCGCGCATGCGCGCAGATTATCATCTAGTTAAGTATTAAACTATATAGACTTCAATCGTATCAGAACCGGACGATTCATAATCCACCTCAAACCATAAATTATCAGTAAGGTCTCATATTGAACCGATCGATCCACGATTGTGTATACAATGATTATATAGTATACTTTGGACGTAGTTCAAAAGAAAAGTATACTTTGGATATATGATTTTGTATACAATAAAATACACTATGGTATCCATGATTGTGTATTGAGTATAATATATCAAGTGTTTAAAGAATTCTTGAACCTATGGTTGTGTATAAAAAGACAATGTAATATACTGTGGACATGATATTGATCAATAGTGTATAAACACTCTTTTCTAATGTTCAGACAAACTAAATATACGTCAATTGTTTATGTTTTTGCCAAAGCTTTATATTGATTGTTTATCATTTTTTGTGCAAGGGCTTATAAAATGTTGCATCGTGATGTAATAATAATTTGGTCCGTATGCATTTCTCTAGAGGTTAATAATTTTAGACTAAGATTTGCCTAAACTCTTTCTAATGATGCCACATCAGTAATAAGAAGAGACTAGATTTTGATCTGCGCTTTGAAAGCGCGTGATTATATATTTTATAACAGTTTATTCTATAACATATAAATATTTGGTTGTTATTTTATTGTATCCTTTTCTTTAGTTTAAATTTATATGATAATTATATAATGTTGTGATTAGTGTGTATAAACAAGTAATAGCTGATTTTGTTTGTTTTAGTGATCATTATTGTTAAATAAATTTTTGTGGTAATAGAGTAATTTTTTATTCTTTTTTTTTTAAGATTGAACATTAAACTATTTTCAAGATGGAAATGTTTTACTTAATAGTCATTATAGATTTTGATAAATAAGAGATAAGTGAAATATGGTTTTTTGTGATTGGCATAGCTGGTGAAAATGTTTGTATTTATTGCAAAAGTTATGTATAGAGTAGGTTTAGGATCTTTATACAATCATAACAGATCTAAGTGTATTTTAGAAACAACAAAAATCGCAAAATAATAGAAACAAATTTGTAAGTAAATCTTTAATATAATAAATTCTGAATAAACACTAACAAATTCCCTTAACTAACTTTGGAAATGTTACCTCTAATTAATAGTTTCTATATTTTAGGAATAACAGAAAAATCGTAACCAAATCTTGGAAACTATGAAGTTAGATACTCCTTCTGGATTTAAATATAAGATGTTTAAGGTTTTACACACATATTAAGAAACAATAAATACAATATTTTAGTTGTTACTTTTTGATTATATCAATAAAGTTTCACCACTCATAATTTTACTTTTTAATTTATGTTTAAATTTTAAAAATAAATGCATTAATTATATCTCAAAACATCATACATTTGTATACAAGATAAAAATATAGAACATCTTACATTCGTATCCGGAGGGAGTATATATGAATCTTTAACGTAGGTAAAATTGGAAATATGGTCTTTAACTAATATTTTCTAAATGTGTTTATGCTCCATGAATATTTTCTAAAAAAAAATCACCTCGTCATATATAATCCATATCACTTTAACCAAGGGTAACGTTGCTGATGCTTCAGATATATTCCCTCTGCTCTTTCTCGTCATTACATGCTCAGCAATGTATTTTGGGTAAGCTTCAAATAGGGAAAACATTTTTTCTGCTAGAAACAATTAACAATAAGAAAAGAAAATAATCTAAAAAATGCCATCCAAGTCTTCTGCAGCATCGAGACTTTCTTCATTCATGAGCTTGAAATTTCAACCTAACCATCAAAACAAAACAAAAACATTATGAGACAGAGAGTCATCAAGACACCGGTAACTTCTTTTTTTTTTTGAAACTTAAGACACCAGTAACTTAAAAGACATAAATCGTCAAAACACTCACATGCTTCTTCTTCTTTTTCCTCAGTCCAGAAAATGAACTCTTGGGGCCATCATTAGCTGGCTGCAGGGAAAATAAATTAGACACAAAGTAACGTGCATTCCACTAAAAAGAAACAAATTAAAAGTTTTACAGCACATAGACTCAGATCAACATACCAGGTAATGAATCAGATTTTTCCACTTGTGACTCTGTTGAGTCCTCGATATATAGGATGCTGAATGACTACATTCGTCTTCTTCTTCTACTAAGTGGTTGGATCAAACGGTGCGAGCTAAGGATAGCCCAACAGTTTAAACAACACAATCATACTAATCAAGCAAAAAAAGTAAAAAACAAAGTCTAACTTGAGCCTTATCAAAATCTTTAATATATGAAATGATCGCTTATAGACAAAAACAACTCAACTTGCCTCTTGCTCGTTCTTCTCCTCCTTCATCTCATTATTTTCATCAGCCCTGATTGCTACTGAAAAAAGATAATAAACACGCAGAAACCAAAAATATGCACCAGCTATAGCAGAACTGATAACGTATCTAAAAGATAACAAATTTCAACTCCCAATAAGAATCAATACAAATGATTATACCCCAATAAATCTAGGTTAAGTTTTCACAATATATTTAACAGTCTCTTCAATTATTTGCTATGCTTGATAAAAGAAAATGAATTCGAAAAGGAATCAACAAAAACTCACCAACAATTTGAACGCAAAGAGATTTGACGCCAAAAGTGAAATGAAAGAAGGTAGCTTGCAAGCAATCGATCAGAGAGAGAGAGATGGATTATTACTTAATAAATATTTGTATAGTTAATATAAGAAGTCACGTTGATTTTTAGAGTTTTTTTTTAATGTCTGATTAATTATGCTATTACAACGATGATACGCCCTGCACCATACTGAAGACCTCTTGTAACTTTTTTTCTCCATAATCTGCAAAATTTGTGTTTTCTGGGGTTTGAACTCCAGACCTACTCGTGTAGAAACATTAATGAACTATTAGTCAAACCACTGGGCTAAGGAGACATTAATGAACCCTTAGTTAAATTTACTTTTTTAATTTCAAAATATTCTCGGTGGCATTACATCGTAAATAACTTTAAAAGATAATGGCATAATACTATTAGAGATTCTGCTGTAATAGTATAGATAAGGGATTGTCACCTTAGCAAGTCTAAAATTTAATTAGTACAAAATTGAGGTTACATATTTTTAAAAGATCCTCCATTAATATATAGAGAAGTACTATGTAGGCAAGGCAAACAAAAATAAACAACAAACCTTAGAGAATTTTTATTATAAAACTCTATTTTCAAACGTAATTCTATACTCGAAATGAGTTTTACTCTAACTCTACTCTATTTTGTAGTGGCAAATAAATAATGAAAAAATAAAATAATATTTCTTTATTTGTGGAATAAACTCATTTTATACCATTGTGGAGTTAAAAAGAAAATTGTAATTAAAATAAATATTATTGTGAGTTTTAAAAAAAAAAATAGAGTGGGGTTAGAGATGATCTTACAAATACTTGGTACAGTTGGATCCGTCGCCTTGATTTAGTGAGCATAGAGTTATGTTACATTGTGGTTTCTTAAAGGAAACAATTATCTTGATCAAATCAAAATCATAAGAAATTGTATTGGCATTTCCTGAAGATGGGAACAATATATGGTTGGGCGAACGGGTGTTTAAAACACTTAACTATAAATATACAAAGCACCATTAAAACATGGGAATCCTAAAACATGCAACAAATACATAATGAACCTCAAAGATAGGAAGGAAGTATGCTAATTTATATATCATCTAGAAAAGAGTAAAAATAAACAAGATTAGAGATACATAATAAATTATATACAAAATCCTCAAGAGTCAAAGCCAAAATGAAATGCATAAGTAATTAACAAGATAATTAAACCTACGAAAATAAAAATAATCTAAATTATTTCTCAACCAGTTCCATTAAATAACATTACAAATGTAAAATGTTGTTCATTAATGCCAGCGCTTATGACAAGTTGCGTTGTAAACTAGAGATCAAATTTTAACATAATTAGTTAGCACTCCCTCCATTTCGATTTAATTGTCGTTGTAGGAAACAAAATTTGTTTCAAAATAAATGTCGTTTTAAAATTCTAATGCAAAATTTATTAATAAGATTCTCCACTTTATTTTTCTATTGGTTGAATTATAGTTAGGTGTATAGGTAATTGTATTTTTATTTTGGAAATATACAAAATCATATGTTTTCTTAATATGTGTGAATAAACTCATAAAGACAATTAAAACGAAACAGAGGGAGTAATATATTTATGCCATAGCAATGAGTTGGCGGATCTAGAGATATCCGGGGCAAAACTATAAAGACTGATTAACACCTTTGTAAATTTGAATTTTTAACAAGGGCAAGGGCAAGAAAAAAAATTATTACAAAACTACACTGATTAAAAACTTTATGGTGGGCAACTGCCCCGGTTAATTTACATGTTCCTTAAGCTTGTTTATCCTAAGATCATAATTTTCTAGGATTAGTCATTTTATTTGGTTGCTAAAAAAAAATCAATTTGTTTTTGTGCTATTAATATACATTTTACAGATTTTGAAGTCAGATGTTGTTTATACAACAATGACACTAACACAAACCACTATGTCACATATTGTGGCAAAAACAATTTTTCGTTTAATCGAATCTAGTGAACAACGGATAACATTTGTATGAAATCATAGTAAAACTAGGGCGAGTCCGCGCGTAGCGCGGAATTTAGTGTTTTGATTGTATAAAAAATAGTATAATTTTTGTAACTTTGCTTTTATGTTCAGCTGGTTGTGAGTGCAAATCGTGGAATGATTAGTTTTGTCAATACCACATCCCAAACAAACATGCTAAAATAATATGAGGACATTCTCAATATTGTTGCAAGATTGTATATTGTTATAACACTCATAAATCTTCAATACATTTTAAACTTGAGAATTAGAAGTTAAACCAAGCGGTATCGATCAAATGTGTATGAGATTTTTTTTAATAGTTTTTCTGGTTCTCTCGTTTTGTTCTCAGAGCCTAGCTCTGTTTTTTGGTTTTGGTGTGAACGTTTTGTTTTGGTGGATAACTATGAATTTCTAATGCAATTTCAGAGAAAAAAAAAGGAGGGTATTTAATATTAGTGAGAATGATGTGTATGAAAATTTAAGTATTATCTGTTTTTAACAATTGTCGTTGTTTTTTCCGGTATTTATTAGGGCTGGGTAAAATACCCAGTTCCGAAGAACCGAACCGAATCCGATCCGAAAAATAGTACCAAACTCGAACCAAAATTGATTAAATGTCCGAACGGGTTCAAAATTTTGGTATCAAGAGAACCAAAACCAAACCCGACCCGAACTGAAGTATTTCAGGTACTTGAATGTATCTGAAATAAATTTATATAACTAAATATATTATTTATTTTTAGATTTAATGTATATTAAAAGACATCTAAAATATATAAGATACTTTTTATGTTGTCTGAAATACTTAAAATATATACAAATAGTCAAAAATAAATGTATAAAATAGTTAAAATTTACTCAAACCACCACAAATACTTGAAATATCTATTGATTCTCTGTCCAAATATTTAAACCAAACCAAACTTATTTGTTAAGTTTAGGTATTTTTATGTAAATTTAAAGTATACAATAGATTTTAAATTTTAAAAATAATTTAAATGGATTATCCAAACCCGAACCGAACCCGCAAAGATCCGAACCGAACCCGAACCAAAATTTAGAAATACTCGAATATGGCTGAAATCTTTGACCCCGAAAACCCGAAATCCGAATAAACCCGAACCAAATCCGAATGGATACCCGAACGCCCACCCCTATTATTTATGTCATATTTTACGTTTTTATGCAATTAGAATGGGATATATTATGCTTATTAAAAGTGCAATAATATGTGACAAAGATGACTGGCTAAAATCAGAATATGGAAACACTTAGCACATGTCTTTATTTGTAATACTTGAATATAGTATAAGTTGTAAGCTAATTTTATATATTTTAAACACTTAGCACATGAAATTGATGTTGAGAATGTCGGGAATGGGTTTGGACAACAGGTATATGTAAAGTTGATTAGATTACTGTTGCCACTCTGTTTCCACCATTACCAAACTGGACTAATTGTTGAAAGTACTAACTTATGGACATTTAGATACTCCCATTCAGTTTCATAGGAGCACATCTATGGCTAATTTGGCTTGTAGTGCCGCAGGGATGTCATGCATTGCTGAAATCTGTCTATATAGAGAGAAAGACCCCATGATCAAATCGTAAATTGATTATGATATATATGTTAATTCTTGAGAGGTCCTCTGCTTGGAATATATTTAGTATTTGGATGATCTATTATTAATCTAACCAAAAAACCTCATTGATGCATAAGCACTATTCAAATATCAAATACTGCTTTCCAGATATGGTCAATATATCGTGTTAGTTTGGAGCTAATTATTGTCTGGGTGATTTTTTTATTAGATATATAAAGATATGCAGAGAATATAAACTGAAACTTGGAGAGCAAAGTACATGTGCTAAATATCTTTATATTAGTTCAAACTTAAGCAGAACTTTTGAAGACTGTCTGAAAAACTTAGCAACCGGCAGAAGAAAAAAAATTGATGCCTTAGCATTATTCAAATAGAAAATACTGCGTCCAGATACTTCATGATTTTCACCTATGCGATTTTGGCCTTCTTGACAACCTTGGAAGATGATGGTGATGCTGTTCCTATAGTTGGTGATTCTTCACGATCATTACCACCAACGTCAACCTTAGTATGCCCTGAGATGTTCACATGCATCTCCATCATCATCACTGCCCTCCTGTTAAAACCAAAACAAATATCATTATTTCATACTACGTAGAAAACAGAATGAAATGTAAAATGAAACTAACAATGGCAAAAAAGTCTGGTAGTGACAGAGGTCACCTTCGCTCAAGATGCTGAGAGATAGTGAGTATTTGAAGGTCAGCCCAAGTACATAACGATCTATATAGCGCCTAGCAATGCATGTTTTGACTTTTGAAATCTTAAAACAAACATGTGAAAAAGACAAATCAAAAATAATTAAAAAGATGGAAAGGCATTAGAAATCATACCTGAAGATGCCTGATTAGTGGCATTCCCTTGATCTGCCTCTTGGTTCTTCAAAGCTCATATATTGTTTCCATTGCTTCCAAGGATCTAACTCCGGCCATCAGTTCTTGAATTTCGATGAAGGTAAAGTGATCAAGTTGTTTTACATACGAAGCCTTCTCAAACATGTCCTCAATGATCTCATAAGAAGCACTATTCTCAGCATAGGAACGCTCATGAATTCTCGCAAGGCACTGCTCATCATCTCTATCCATGTCATACAAATAAGATGTTCTGTTTCTGAAATCAACAAACAGAATTGAAACTATCTCCTAAAGAGTGAAATAAATATTTTGACTGAAAAAGCAAAGTGCTTGTTAATTGGTCCTCGCAGAATCTAGCTTCGTCGATGTCTTCTGACATGGGAGAGTATTGTAATGGCAAGTCATCCCTGTGTTATCAACACACATGAATGAAGCTCCTCATAAGAGATAATAATGTATAAACAATCATAAAATAAAATCAGGGCTTGTTGAGACGTGCTTTTTTGGCATTTTACAAAACACACACTTAAAGGATCACTCAACTATACAATATATATATATATATTCATAAAACTTAAAAGGATAATGTGAAGAAGAAGATGGATAAACAGACCTGTGGTTGTTGGGAGAAGGAGAGTCTAACATGTTGACGGAGCCTGAGTCTCCGACTGTAAGCCCGTTTAAACTGCAAGCCATTATATACGAAGAACATGATTATCCAAATCTCAATAGACGCCATTGCAATCGAAATCAGAATCAATACAATTAGCTAAAGATGGCAACCAATTGAATACAGAAGAATCAGCGCAATCGATTGAATTACAGAGCCAAGCGATCCAGAATGAGAGAAAGACAAACCTTGCTGAGATAACGTTTCTGGGAGCAGACGTTATCGAGATATACCTCGTCTTCTGGATCTCTTGCTCGTTTCCCGCTCGGCGAAGCAGACGACGCCAGCGACGATGCTGATATCGGCGTCGATCGTGATTTCGGCCCCATGTTCAGATTACGCCTGAATCTATTTTAAAATAAGATGATCATGAGTTTTGAAGAATAGAATAACCTTAGCGTTAAGGAGGGGCATATCACACCCATCAACTCGCCACCACCTTTAACGTTTCTGGCTTCCCAGAATCTGAGATTGAATACATCGCACCGGCGGTGAGTCTACGGCGGAATGTTGGCCTCAACAACTCGCCACCACTTTTATACCCGTGAACACACCGCCTCGCAGATGTTAACCACACATAAGCCATTAATCGGGCACTTTCAAAGACCATGGAAGCAGAACAGGCGCCGTCGAGTAACGAAGAGGCGCTGCGTAATGAGCCTCGACACGAAATGTTACACCAGGAGCTTCGACTTTCCTAGCTGGAATCTGATGTGGAGCCCTAAGGAGTGAGTAAAACACTTCTTTATATAGATATAAGATTGGGCTGTGGGCCTGCGGCCTTTTCTAAGAACGTATCTACGTACGTATTGTGTATTTTCTTTCTACAAACTGATTGCCTAATCTACAGAATGGCTCACGCAGTAACAGTATACATATGGTAAAACCAAAGTTTTACATATTCAAGTATATTTATTGGTTATATTGAAAAGCAGTAAAAAAATTTTAATTTGGTCTGTGTATCTAAAGAATAAATTTGTAGCCCTAAAGTTCAAATATAATTAACATTCTGATTAAAAATGGTGGTTGAAACATCAGTATCGGTTTATTACTGATATTTGATAAAGTAGTTAGCAAGTATTAGAGTTTGATAATGTCTTGGTTTATCATTGATGTTATTACCAGATCACTATTTATATTTGTCCCATTTGTTTCTAAATGAATGTTAATGAATGAAATTACTAAAAATTGATAAGATATAGTACTAATAAAAAACAATACAATGATAAGCATTTTTTTGTGGGTGTTTATGTATGGTTGTCAATTCATATATAATACTACTATTTTTTTTTTTTTGTTGTAAGAGCATGATTAACCCTATAACCTTATTTGTGTTTTTTAATGACTTTTTAATAATAAATGTTAGCTAAGAATTTTAGTTAAGAAACACAAGTTTCTATGCTCCATTGGTAGTTTTTTAAACAAAAGTTCTTAAGAAAAGAAAATTAAACATTGTTTTGTTATACACACACTTTTTCATACACACACACGCATTTTACACATTGAAAATACACACACATTTGATCCAATTTTGAGCTCAGCTGATAAAACATATTATGTACTTTATAAATAAAATTTGCCCAAATTTGAGATTTTTAGGATCAGTCGGCAACTGGAGACGCTTTCTTTTTGTCCTTTTATGATTCTATCTATAAGAAATGATACCTGCATAGCGTTGAGATTTTCCCATGGGATCTTCTCGGTGGCAAGCTCCCAGAGTACAACTCCAAAGCTGTAAATATCAGACTTGTATCAATGATTTAAGAAGAGCTAGTTAGCATTGAATGCAACATAACAATTAATCAAGGGAATGAAACCAAACATAGCACGAGAATATACTTCTCATCAGCAGACTCATTTCGAAGAACTTCTGGTGCCATCCATTGAGGCTGCAGAAAAAGTAAAACGACAATCAAAAATTATTCTGAGATATATATTGGCTTGTAAGTCAGAATTCAAATAGAGAAAGAGCATAAGGTTAAGTACCGTTCCCTTCCCGGACTTGGTGGTTAGGTATGTCTCATGCTTGATGCGCGAAGGACCAAAGTCAGCTACCTGTTAAAGATGTCACAGTAAGTTGATGATGTTTCTAGTTCTTTTTTGCAGGATTGAGTCTCACTTTACCAGTTCATTCACATAAAAGGATAACATAAGCGATATAATTTTTATGAAGACATGAAGGTATTATCCATCTGAATTACGGGAACGCAAATGTATCTAAAGATGAATATCTTACTTTAACGGTCCAGTTCCTGTCCACCAGCAGATTTGAAGACTTCAGATCACGATGGACGATGTTTGCCCGTGTAACTTGACTTGTATACTAAACATAACCACATTCGTCCAAAAGACAATGAACAAAGAAATAAGCTTTTTAGGCTTCAGACACACAAACATTCATCTCAAATATTAAAACCAAACAATGGATGGATCAGACATGTAATCAATCTACAGAGACAGAACAAATATCATCAAATGTGAACTCAAAAGACATTTAAGAGTGACAATCCCTTCATCAACAGAAACGGAATCATAGTTTTTGATGGGTTCTAATTAAAGTAGGAATCTTTACCATCTTGAAACAGAGAGAATCACACAGAAACACACAAACAAGAAGCTAGATCTCGATCAAACAAGAAAGAGCATTGGTCAAGGATCCTGAGGAAAGGGAGTGAAGAAGAAGATACCTGGTTTCTGGGGCTTTCCATCGGCCCATTTGGAGAGGGAGAAGTGAACCTTCTCGCTGCTCATGGATTCAGTTTTGAAGGGTTCTTTCAGGCAGTTCCTCACGAGATTCGCGCAGATGTTTGAGTACGTTATACACGTCATCCCCACCGCCCTCCAGAACGGAACCGCCGCAGTCGATGCCATCTCCGATTTTGATCGATCGAGACGAGGAGATTGAGAAGAAGAAGAAGATCGAAAGTTGACACGTGAAATAAAAACCCTATTAGTAATCGGTCTCCAAAGTCCCAAGTTAAGGATCGGTAACTTTCCTTTTAATTAGTTTTGATTTAATTAAATCAGTTCTTTTGTTTAGAAACCCATTAAACATCAGTGATAATCATGGTCTAAGTATCCAATTACTTAGTTCTCAAAAAAAAAAAACAATCCAATTACCCCCAAAAACACTTGCAATTTCATCGTTCCATTGATTTTCGTAAAAGGAACATAGTCAAAAGTAATTTAGTACCATCCGAAGCGACATCAACTCCCGTGTCTTAAAAGATTAAACCTTAGCTCTACCCATAATCTAATCTTTAAGCATAATTTAAGATCGACAACAACATATACGCTTTTTTTGAAAACTATATCACATAGTTTGGTCAAAAAAAAAACTATATCACATAGTATCTTGTAACTTATAAATACTCAAAATAATATCATTTAATGATACAGCCAAGTTCCAACGAAAGTGCCAATGAGAATCCAATCTAGCTCCCTATTTCATCTTTTCATTATATGGAGTTGTATAGTACATGGTAATTTTTTCCTTTTTTGAAAAAAAAACACATTATTTGTATTTTTAATCTTATCTTGAGTAATGACTGTATATGATCATATGTTCATAGGTAAAGTAATATGTCATGAAGTAACATTCTATGTGCAAAATAAATGCCCATTTCCCATTTGGCCGGCTGTTGCCCCCAACTCTGGCCACCCGGTGTTAGCCTCCGGTGGATTTTACCTGCCATGCGGAAATACCAGACGCATTGATGTTCCTTGGGGTTGGAATGGTCGTCTTTGGGCTAGAACAGGCTGTGATTTCACTTCAAATTGGAATCAAGCTTGTGAAACGGGTAATTGTAATTTTAATTATATTTGTGTCATGGACCATATGGAAAAATTAAAATATTTATTTAAAAGCAAAATTTCTATTTGAAATGGTTACAACGTATGGAGCGTAAGAAATGATGATAGTGTATTTTAGACGTGTTTTGGGTACTTGAATCCCTGAGCACCATTCAGACCTTTATGTTAAGTATTCTACCGAACTAGCATTTGATCACACAAATGTTTACATTAATACCTTAGAGTTTATGATAAACTGTTTATCCGATATATCTCATTAGGGGGTTTATTTTTATTTTTATTTTTATTTTTAGTAGGGATAGCAACTCTATGTAGAATTACGGCTTAGACTTTATTAGAATGTACAATACAGTATTTATACTGATTACAATAGGTATTCTAGGAATGATATAATTACAGAAACACCCTTATATACATATCCTCTACACACCCTCTAAAGATAAGAGTGTAATAGTCATAAAATTCATAACTATGCTTGAGCACACCAATTTCTTTTCGTAAAGTTCTTTTTTCGGAGATTCTTTCATTTATTTTACCCACATATTATGACATGACGATGGTTGATAAGATATTGTTTATAGACGTGTAATTGTTGTTGTATTAAAACGAATTTTAGGTGATTGTGATGGAAGTTTGGAGTGTAACGGGCTGATCGGAAAACCTCCGGCAACACTTATCCAAATTGCGGTACAAGCAGACAAATCGAAACTCAATTTCTATGATGTAAGTCTTGTGGACGGTTATAACCTCCCGGTCACTGTGACCTCCAAGCCCATATCATCCAAATGCACCATCTTTGGTTGCCATAGAGATCTTAAAACCACATGTCCCGAAGAATTACAGGTATAATTCTTTTATTCATACCTGGGATATAATTAATACTCAAATCTAAATGAGACTTTTCTTTTTGCTAATTCGAATATAATCTTTACAACATTGGTTCCTTATTAATTTCGCATTTTTGTAGGTTGTGAACAAAGAAGGACGCGTCGTAGCATGCAAGAGTGCTTGCTTAGCGTTTGATAACGACAGGTTTTGTTGTCGGAATGCGTATGGAACGCCGGAAAAGTGCAAAAAGACTACCTACTCTGTGTTGTTTAAAGAAGCTTGCCCCAGTTATTACAGTTACGCCTACGACACACCTCCTCCTTTGGTCACTTGCTCCGCCAAAGAATACATCATCACGTTTTGTCCGTCAAATTGGGGTCACAGTTCAACGTAAAAGGTTCCAAAGGAACATTCTATGTATAAAGTATCATTAATTATATACTCATGAACGTATGATTTGTATAATCCGCTTAGGTTTTGTTACGTTTCCTTTATCGGGTGCGTAATAACGGCCGATTGCGAGATGTGAGATGGACTGTTGATCATATTATTTGGGAAATAAAAATCGGCTTTACTAAGTTAACAAAAAAATGCGGCTTTACTTGCTATAATCCCAAAACAAAGTAAATAACCAATACTAAATCTCCAATATAGAAAAGGAGTTGAGATAGTATTTTTAGGATGTTCAATGTAAAAAAAGTTGTAACATCTGGATGATTTTTGGGATATGATGAAATGTTTAATAGAATTGATTTGGTTTCCTACGTTATCAAAGTGCATTTATCTGTTTGGTCAACCATCCATTTAAAATTTTAGAGTTAAGCATGTTTGGACTAGCTAATGGGAAGGATGACTTATCGGAAATGATTCGTGATATCGTGCAAGTGAGGTCAAAGCACGAAGAAAGAACATGTGGTGATTGCAGAGTTAGTACACAAGAGTTTTGAGCCTTAGAAAATTAACGCACTGTCCGTCGCGCGGAATGAGATCCATGGACATGAGAATGAGCGGACGTGGGAGGCCCATTAGCCGTGGACAGTCGGGGGTTACAAGTAGTATCATAGCTAGTTAGCCATATTGGTCCTGACCCAGAGAAACGTCTTGAGACCTATCGTGATGCGTAAGGAGGACGTTGCGCTCTGTGAGGAGAGGCGAATTGTAACATTGGTATATGATAAAAGGTTTAATAGAATTGATTTGGCTACCTATATCATCAAAGTGCACTTACATTTTCGGTCAACCATCCATTAAAAACTCCAAAGTTAAGAGTATTTGGACTGGAGTAGTGGAAGGAATGTTGACATATCGAGAAGTAATTTGGTATCATGCTACTCAGGCCCAAGCACGAAGAAAAGTCATGTAGTGACTGCAAGTGAGTAAACAAGAGCTTTGATCTTTAAAAAATTAACGCACCGTCCGACCGGGCCCACGAACCGAAGGAGTGGACGTGAGAAATTCATTAGCCGTGGACGGTCAAGACGTTCTCAAAATATCCAATTCAATCAGCATTTGTTAGCTCATTTAGGGACTTTAAAATTACCAAATCAAAAAAAAATTGAACATGTGCCTCATGCGCCTAAAATTTTCTCCCTGTGAGCGAAGCTGCAAAGCCACTCGTTCTCTCTTCACCGTCGCCTTTCCCGGAGTCCGTCCCCTCCCCGCCGTCCATGGCGAAAAACAAAAAAGTCCAAACTTTCCTTTGGCTGTAATCCCACTGGCTTTGCCAACTCCTCTTCACCGTCAGTTTCTAAATCATCGGCGTCTGGTTCAGCAGAATTGGCCGTCAACAAAGCACCCTCTACAGAGGTAGTCATTCCACATGATGTTGCTTCTACGTAAGCGATTAAAATTCCTCGTGAGTAGAACACACCGGATAAATGGAACTAACCCCCCCCCCCCCCCTTTCTTTGGCAAAAAAAAACTGAGGAAAGTGTTACTCCTAATAAACAGCTCCCAGCCATCTTCAGGGTAGACATCTTACATCTTCAATCTCCCCCTTTTAGCTTTGTGTGCCGATCAAGCACAACACTCTTCTGGTTCAGCAACCACGTTCCTCACCTGGAAACTTTCATACCAAATGTGCCTTTCTCCCCTACGAGATGTGCACCACACCATGCTTTTCTCCCCCATGAGATATGCATCCTCTGTACCAGAATATCACCATTCTCCCCCTGCTTGATTGCATACTAAGCTCAAACAGATGCTTAGATGTCAAGCTTTACAGACCTACCGTCTGTTTCTTCATATATAATCATGACACAGCCCCTGCTGCAGCAGAATAACAAGTACTGCATCACGATCTGACGCACCTGTCGAGCTACCTCTCGACCCACTTCTGTTGAGGACCTGACTACCTTCATGTGTCGTCTCCTTGACCATGAGCCCTTCCCCATCCGCACCGAGTGCCCTCTGCACTCGTTGCTATTGTCTTGGAGTGATTTCACACCCCTGAAGATCATCTCGCACCACTTTCTGACGCACTTCGATCTCCTTCCCCTTTGTGTCACAGACAACTCTGTGTCCTGACTCCACGCTTGATGCTTCTTGATCTTCCTGAAGATCACTCCTAACAGAGCTGCATCCATCTTCTGATGTCTCATCCTTGATCTCATCAAGTAAGCCAATCTTGGCTAAGGACACCTCTTCAACTCTCCTGGGCTTAGTGAACGTCGTGTTCACCTTCTTGGCCATGTTTCTGCTCATCTCACGAGCAAAACACTCCACCTTCTTGTGTCCAACCTTCCCACAGAACCAACAGCATATCCGATGTTGCTTCTTGCTTGGCCTGACACAGTTGCTGATGCACCGATCAGTCTCCTTCCTTGTACCAGCTGCACAACCATGCTTCAGAACCTCTTGTCTGACCTTCGTGTTGTTGCACTGATGTACTACTTTTGGCTTGTTACTCACAGCTGCGCGCTGTAGAACTCCCTGCCTTACTCCCTGTCGTACGTCCCAACGTACTTCTTGACAAGCTCCTTTGGCTCCACTTTTTGATGTGCTCCCATGCACGAAATGTGATAGCCCCTTCTGTTGTACTTCCTTAGTATCTCAGCTCCTCGATATCCCAGTCCCCAATTCGCCTTGGCTGGTTGACCCATCGAGAGTATCTTATCCAACTCTTTGGATCCACTGTTGAGCATCCTGATCTGTTTGCGATTCTCAGCCAAATCACGTTCCAGCCTCATTGCTCTCTCACGTTCATCAATAGCAACCTCCCTCAGTTTGCTAACCTCTTTCTCCAGAGACTCATAATTCTCATTTACAGCAGCAAGTTCTTCAGCAAGATCTTCATACTGCTCACGGCTCTGCACCAGATCGTGTTGCAACCTCAGATTCTCATTCTTGAGATTCCACCACTTGTTGAGCATCACTTGATAATCCTCAGAGTCTGTACTGACATCTGAATCCGAGGATTCACTAGATTTCTCCTTGCGTGCACCAAATGCACCATATTCTTCATCACCTTTCCATCTTCTTCAGACTCTGAATCATCAGACGACTGCAATGGAACTCCTTTTCCCTTCTTTGAGTTTGGACATTCACGCCGTGTGTGTCCAATACCTCCGCACTCAGAACACTTAAGTTCTCTTGGCTGTGCTACAGGACAGTCAACTCTTATGTGACCAACGCCTCCACACTCATAGCACCTGAGACTTTCTCTCCTTCTACCATTGCCACGATCACCTCCCTGGCGACCATTCTGATTCCTCCCACTAGAAGAATTCGTCTTACCAAAATTCCTAACCAGCATACCAATGTCATCTTCAATCTTCTGAAACCTATCAGTATCTTTGTCAGCTACAAGCGCCACACTCCTTGGCGCACTGCTTGATGTAGAGACTGAACTGCTGTATGTCTCCATCTCTTGTGCCTTCAGCATACCCACAAGCTTGTCAAACTTGAGCTCATCCGTGTTTGTAGTCATCTGCAAAACCGCCTTGTGAGCTCCAAACTTTGTTGGAAGACAGCGTAGTAACTTCTTTACCAGCTTCTTTTCCTTGTACTTCTTCCCAAGTACAAATGCTTCATGCGCCATAGCACTGAGTTTGGGACTGAAGCTCGCCACAAAATCATTATCAGACCACCTGAGATTCTCAAACTGCGACCCAAGATGATCTAGACGTGTCCTCTTGACACTCTCATCTCCTTCAAACGAATTCAGCAGGATCTCCCACGCCTCTTTAGCCGAAGTACTCCCCTGAATCAGCTGAAACTGCTCTGCTTCAACAGCTCCAAAAATCACTGACAACGCCTTTGCATTAAATTTTGATGCATTGCGTTCTGCCTCTGACCAATCCTCTTTTGGCTTAGGCTTCTTCTCACCTCCTGTGACTATGGTAGGCTCCTCCCAACCAATCTCCACAGCTGTCCACACATCTTCATTGATTCCTCGAATCATCTGCTTCATGCGAGCCTTCCAATGACCATACTGGTCCGCATTCAACACAATCGCCTTCTGCACAGAGAAAATTGAAGAACCCTAAGGAATGAACACTCAACCGTACCTGATGATATGAACTCGATCTGAAGAGATAGAGAACTGATGGATTGTTTAGTGACACAAAGGGATGCGGAAGTCCCAATGATACTACTAGAACTCTCAATGGCCGCTTGATTTGACACACAAGTCCGGCTCAAAGAAAGGAGATTCACTTGGAGATAGCCTCACCAAGAGAACAAGAATGTTCTAATCAAAGAACAAAGAAAGAACACTCAAAAATGAATAATGAAAATCGATCATTTCATCTCAAAGATGTGTTCTCATACTTATACAACTTGTAGTCAAAGATAATAAGTAGAATGTATGAAAAAGAGACATAGAAAATAGATAGAAGACCAGATCTAGTCAAAGCACAGAAAATAATGTTGACTGGTCGATTTGAACTCTTCGGCTACTCTTGTCCAGGTTCGGTGTAACTGATAGCACGTCCCGCGGTGAGAAGAAGTACACGGCCGGTTCGTTGTTCATGTACGGACGGGTGACTTTCATGGACTGTTCCGGGCCAAAAGGTGGCTAAGTCTTCGGACAACCTCAAGAGTCTTGCCTTAGAGAGATTTGGCTGATCAAAGTTCATGAACTGATCGAAGTGTCGGATCAGTTCATCAGAACGATCGCCGGTTCGGCCAAGACGGCTTAAGAGAGAGAGACCATGGTCGGATTTGGATTCCACTCGAACAACTTCACTTCTGGCTTGACCAATGGACTTAGCATGACGAACAGGACGGGAAAGGCGAACTTCAGTGCGGTTGATTTGACCATCTGGTCGTGGGTTATGCTGAAGCTCCAATCCGGACGAGTGCGGGTCAAGACGATACACGGCCCGAGCGGTATGTTAGGCCCGATCGATGGATTGAACCTCAGTTGCGTTGTTCCAGACGTTCTGATCCTCGTTCTGATCTGATTCCATGGACTGATCCTAAGACTGGGGCACATCATTCCCTCCTTCTTCAAAAGGATTTGACCACAAATCTGGATCATCTACAATAAAAGGGGAAAGATAAGAAACGTTAAAGCTCGAAGAAATGTCATACTTACCTTGAAGATCAAGCTGATAAGCATTGACATTGATCTTTTTAAGGATATGGAATGGACCATCGACCCGAGGCATAAGTTTAGACTTTCTTTCTTCTGGAAATCAAATACTCTTCCGGTATCTCTTTTCATTCCATCTTTCTCATCTATCATTTTCTTGAAGAACCCTAAGGAACGAACACTCAACCGTATCTGATGATATGAACTCGATCTGAAGAGATAGAGAACTAATGGATTGTTTAGTGACACAAAGGGATGCGGAAGTCCCAATGATACTACTAGAACTCTCAATGGCCGCTTGATTTGACACACAAGTCCGGCTCAAAGAAAGGGGATTCACTTGGAGATAGCCTCACCAAGAGAACAAGAATGTTCTAATCAAAGAACAAAGAAAGAACACTCAAAATGAATAAAAAAATCGATCATTTCATCTCAAAGATGTGTTCTCATACTTAAACAACTTGTAGTCAAAGATAATAAGTAGAATGTATGAAAAAGAGACATAGAAAATAGATAGAAGACCAGATCTAGTCAAAGCACAGAAAATAATGTTGACTGGTCGATTTGAACTCTTCGGCTACTCTTG
This sequence comes from Brassica incana, assembly GCA_945779075.1. NCBI lineage: Eukaryota > Viridiplantae > Streptophyta > Magnoliopsida > Brassicales > Brassicaceae > Brassica > Brassica incana. Next base: position 324,723 of record CALZFW010000021.1, on the reverse strand, counting down.
TCCAGGTTCGGTGTAACTGATAGCACGTCCCGCAGTGAGAAGAAGTACACGGCCGGTTCGTTGTTCATGTACGGACGGGTGACTTTCATGGACTGTTCCGGGCCAAAAGGTGGCTAAGTCTTCGGACAACCTCAAGAGTCTTGCCTTAGAGAGATTTGGCTGATCAAAGTTCATGAACTGATCGAAGTGTCGGATCAGTTCATCAGAACGATCGCCGGTTCGGCCAAGACGGCTTAAGAGAGAGAGACTATGGTCGGATTTGGATTCCACTCGAACAACTTCACTTCTGGCTTGACCAATGGACTTAGCATGACGAACAGGACGGGAAAGGCGAACTTCAGTGCGGTTGATTTGACCATCTGGTCGTGGGTTATGCTGAAGCTCCAATCCGGACGAGTGCGGGTCAAGACGATACACGGCCCAAGCGGTATGTTCGGCCCGATCGATGGATTGAACCTCAGTTGCGTTGTTCCGGACGTTCTGATCCTCGTTCTGATCTGATTCCATGGACTGATCCTCGGACTGGGGCACATTATTCCCTCCTTCTTCAAAAGGATTTGACCACAAATCTGGATCATCTTGAAGATCAAGCTGATAAGCATTGTCATTGATCTTTTTAAGGATCTGGAATGGACCATCGACCCGAGGCATAAGTTTAGACTTTCTTTCTTCTGGAAATCGCTCCTTCCTCAAGTAAACCCAAACAAGATCGCCTTCTTTGAAAATAACCTCCTTTCTTTTCTGATTGGCATATCTTTTATAGATCTCGGTCTTGGCTTCAATGTTTGCACGAACCTGTTCATGTAGCTTTTTGATAGTGTCCGCCTTCCTTTTGTCATCTGTACTAACTCTTTCACTCAAAGGCAAAGGTAAAAGATCAAGTGGACACAAAGGATTAAACCCATAAACAACTTCAAAAGGAGAAAACTTTGTAGCAGAATGCATTGCATGATTGTAAGCAAACTCAACATGTGGTAAACATTCTTCCCAAAGCCTAAGATTCTTTTTAACCAAAGATCTAAGTAGAGCAGACAAGGTTCGATTAACAACTTCAGTTTGACCATCAGTTTGCGGATGACAAGTTGTGGAAAACATCAATCTTGTTCCTAGTTTAGACCATAAGGTTTTCCAAAAATAACTAAGGAACTTAGCATCACGATCAGATACAATGGTCTTAGGCATTCCATGCAATCTAACAATCTCTCTAAAGAACAAATCAGCAACTTGTGTGGCATCATTAGTTTTATGACAATGAATGAAATGAGCCATTTTCGAAAATCTGTCAACAACAACAAAGATTGAATCTCGTCCAGACTTAGACCTTGGCAATCCTAACACGAAATCCATAGAAATGTCTACCCAAGAATGAGAAGGAATAGGAAGTGCAGAATACAAACCGTGGTTTGAAGATTTGGACTTAGACTTCTTGCACACCACACAACGGCTACATATCCGTTCCATATCTTTCATTAAGCTTGGCCAATATAAGTGATCACGAACCGCCTTGTAAGTCTTTTTGACACCAAAGTGTCCCATAAGCCCACCTCCATGAGCTTCCCTGAGAAACAACTCCCTCAAAGAACATTGGGGCACACACAAACGGTTATCAAAGAATAAGAAACCAGAATTTTGAAAGTATTTGCCATAAGCAACCTTTGGGCATTTTCAAAAAATCTCTTTAAAATCCTGATCAGAAGCATAAAGATCCTTGATAAATTCAAACCAAGCAATTTAGTTTCAAGGGCTGAGAGAAGAGTATACCTTCGAGACAATGCATCGGCCACAACATTCTCCTTACCTTGTTTATACTTGATCACATAAGGGAATGTCTCAATGAACTCCATCCAATGAGCATGCCTCTTGTTGAGCTTTTGCTGACCCTTAAGGTGTCTTAGAGACTGATGATCAGTGTGGATAATGAACTCCTTAGGCCAAAGATAGTGCTGCCACGTTTGAAGGGCCCTCACCAAGGCATAGAGTTCTTGGTCGTATGTGGGGTAGTTGAGCATGGCTCCTCCAAGCTTCTCACTGAAATAAGCCACTGGTTTTCCTTCCTGCATCAACACAGCACCAATACCAACACCAGAAGCATCACATTCGATTTCAAAAGCTTTAGAAAAATCTGGAAGTACAAGTAAAGGGGCATGAGTCAACTTCCCTTTAAGGATTTCGAATGCTTTTTCCTGAGCTGGTCCCCATTTGAACCCCACGTTCTTCTTGATTACTTCAGTAAGAGGAGCGGCCAAGGTACTGAAGTTTTGAACAAATCGCCTATAGAAGCCGGCAAGGCCATGGAAGCTTCTTACTTCACCAATGGTGGTCGGAATCGGCCAGTCCCGGATTGCTTGGACCTTCTGCTCGTCCACTCTCAAGCCATCTGCACCTACAACAAAACCTAGAAAGACCACATGATCTGTGCCAAAAGAACACTTTCCAAGGTTAGCAAACAAACGTTCCTTTCTAAGGACTTCAAGAACAGATTTCAAGTGTTGTTTGTGCTCATCAAGGCTTTTGCTGTAAATAAGAATGTCATCAAAGTAAACCACAACAAAATGACCAATAAAAGACCTCAAGACATGATTCATTAGGCGCATGAAAGTGCTAGGTGCATTAGTGAGACCAAAGGGCATGACAAGCCACTCATACAAACCTAGTTTTGTTTTAAAGGCCGTTTTCCATTCATCACCTTCTTTCATCCTAATCTGATGATAGCCACTTCTCAAATCTATCTTAGAAAAGTACTTAGAACCATGGAGTTCATCAAGCATATCATCAAGACGAGGGATAGGATGTCGATACTTTACCGTGATGTTGTTTATGGCCCGGCAGTCCACACACATCCTCCAGGAGCCATCCTTCTTTGGTACAAGTAGAACAGGTACGGCACATGGACTGAGACTCTCTCTGATGTATCCCTTCTCAAGCAAGTCGTTGATCTGTTTCTCCAGCTCCTTGGTCTCGACCGGATTGGTGCGGTACGCTGGTCGATTCGGTAGAGAGGCGCCCGGGACGAGATCGATCTGATGCTCAGTGCCTCTCACCGGTGGCAATCCTTTGGGATTTTCTTCTGGAAACACATCAGAATAATCTTGCAAGATACCTAAAAACTCACTTGGAACCTCCGGTGCAAGGTCAGAAGAAGGTGAGGCCAAGAGAGACTCTTTATAAATTAGTAAGAGAAATGGCTTTTGAGAGCAAAGAGACTTCCTTACCTGACTTTCTTTGACAAAGAAGTTGGAGTTTCTGGTACTGGTCTTAGGTTTATCAGCTTTAGGGTCTTGGTCTCGGTTCTTCTTAAGTTGGACCTGGTCTTGATGGACTTCCGAAGGCGACAAAGGCACCAAGGTGATCTTCTTTCCCTTATGATCAAATGAATGCCAGTTCGTGAAATCATCATGCACTGCCTTCTTGTCAAATTTCCAAGGCCTGCCCAAGAGAACATGGCAAGCATCCATGGGAAGCACATTGCACACAACCTCATCTACATATCGGCCAATGGAGAGTGGAACCGTGACTTGCTCCTTCACATACTGTTCTCCGGCCTCATTGAGCCATTCCAACCTGAAAGGACGAGAAAGAGGCCGAGTAACAAGCCCAAGTTTCTTTACAAGGGTGTCACTAGCCACATTAGTGCAACTACCTCCATCAATGATTAAAAAAAAAACTTTATCAGAAATGAGACATCTAGAGTGAAAGAGATTCTCCCTTTGTTCTTTGTCATTGGATTTTGGTTGGACACTCAAGGCACGCCTAGTAACTAGTAGTGAACCATGGCTCGGCTCATCAAGAACATCCTCATCATAGATCGGATCAGAACTTCCCACAAAGGTCGAGCAAAACTCATCGATCACTCCATCGACCTCCTCATCAAAGATGGGATCAGTGGTGTCGTCTAAGACCCTCCTAGTAACAAGAAGGGGACCATGAACCGGAAAGTCAAGTGCTTCTTCCTCATCATTATCATACACTGGTTCGAAATCCTTCTTGTCTTCTTCAGATTCGACTTCTCCATTCTCCAAGAGCACCATCACCTTTTGGTTTGGACATCGGTTGGCATAGTGGCCAAGGCCATGACACCTAAAGCATTGGATGTCTCTGGTTCGTTTGGTATCTTCTTCTTTCTTTTCTTTATCAACACGAGCAGGGACATTAGTCTTAAAAACTGTATTTGTTGTGGAAGAAGGCTTACCCTTGTCTTGATAGTTTGGTTTGGAAGCAAAGGTCTGTTTAGAAGCAAAGGTCGATTTAGTGAGACCCTTTCTCTTGATTTGTTGCTCGATCAGCACCGCCTTGTATAGCATCTGCTTCATGCTGTCATAGTCTTCCAGCTCCATGCGGTCTTGTATGTCCCGGTTGAGCCCGGTAAGAAATCTGGCCATGGTGGCGTCTAAGGGCTCTTCTACATCAGCCTTGATCATCAAGGTTTCCATCTCCTGGTGATAGTCCTCAACTGACTTAGAACCTTGAAGCAAACGCCTAAGTTTATGGTGTAAATCTCGGTGGTAATGGTCGGGAACAAAGCGTCTCCGCATCAGCATGGAAAGCTCATCCCATGTATCAACTGGCGCCTCACCTGCTCTCCTCCTGCTAGTCACAACTCGATCATACCAGTTAATAGCAACGCCAGTAAACTCAGCAGCAGCAAGTCTAACCTTTTTAATATCAGAAAAATTTTGACAATCAAACACAAGTTCAATTTTTCTTTCCCATTCAAGAAAAGCATCCGGATCATTTTTGCCATCAAAACTTGGAATTTTCAATTTCAAACCACTCAAGCCATCATTGGTTCTTTCATTTCTACCAAAAGGATTGACTTCACCTCGGTTTTGATGCCTAGGAACTCTCCTTGGACGGTTGATGGATCGATCATCATCATAAGACTCTTCTCGGATTTCTAGATCGGACCGGCTGTTCCTCCTTGGATGGTCACGTCTGGTTCTGGTACGTGACTGAGTTGGACGGCCCTGAAGTTCATCAAGCCTCTGATGGATCGCCTCCAAACCTGTATTCAACAAGTTAGACATAGAATCATTGAGAGCACGCATTTGCAAGTTAGATAGTCCGGCATATGAGTTTCCGGGTCGGTTTCTTTCTTCTTCACTATCCATGGCTACCTGAAAACTTAGACAAGGTAAAGTTAGATTAAAACCCTCTCACACTCAGGTGTTTGTCCTTGCCCACACACGTGTTTCACTCAATTTGGTAATCACTCAAGAGAGTTTCCCTCAAAGTTCTAAGAGAACAAACTAGATATCCCAAAATGAGAATCCCAAGTGAAACACCCAAGACAAGATAGAAAGATAAGAGATTTAACAAGGGGAATCCGTATTAACCACCTCCAAGACCGAATTTCTCCTCGGCCAGCAGGATTACTCTTCTACCACCAAACCACAATCGAAAACCTTTGATATCTTTTCTTTCTCTTTTTTTTTTTTGATTAGATCTTTTTTTTTATATATGGATGGTAAAGAGGGGCCCGGATTCAAAGATAGATAGAAGAAAATTTTTTTTTTTTTTTTTTTATGAAGAAAATGATAGATGAGAAAGATGGAATGAAAAGAGATACCGGAAGAGTGGCTCTGATACCACTTGAAGAACCCTAAGGAACGAACACTCAACCGTATCTGATGATATGAACTCGATCTGAAGAGATAGAGAACTGATGGATTGTTTAGTGGAAGTCCCAATGATACTACTAGAACTCTCAATGGCCGCTTGATTTGACACACAAGTCCGGCTCAAAGAAATGGGATTCACTTGGAGATAGCCTCACCAAGAGAACAAGAATGTTCTAATCAAAGAACAAAGAAAGAACACTCAAAAATGAATAATGAAAATCGATCATTTCATCTCAAAGATGTGTTCTCATACTTATACAACTTGTAGTCAAAGATAATAAGTAGAATGTATGAAAAAGAGACATAGAAAATAGATAGAAGACCAGATCTAGTCAAAGCACAGAAAATAATGTTGACTGGTCGATTTGAACTCTTCGGCTACTCTTGTCCAGGTTTGGTGTAACTGATAGCACGTCCCGCGGTGAGAAGAAGTACACGGCCGGTTCGTTTTTCATGTACGGACGGGTGACTTTCATGGACTGTTCCGGGCCAAAAGGTGGCTAAGTCTTCGGACAACCTCAAGAGTCTTGCCTTAGAGAGATTTGGCTGATCAAAGTTCATGAACTGATCGAAGTGTCGGATCAGTTAATCAGAACGATGGCCGGTTCGGCCAAGACGGCTTAAGAGAGAGAGACAATGGTCGGATTTGGATTCCACTCGAACAACTTCACTTCTGGCTTGACCAATGGACTTAGCATGACGAACAGGACGGGAAAGACGAACTTCAGTGCGGTTGATTTGACCATCTGGTCGTGGGTTATGCTAAAGCTCCAATCCGGACGAGTGCGGGTCAAGACGATACACGGCCCGAGCGGTATGTTCGGCCCGATCGATGGATTGAACCTCAGTTGCGTTGTTCCGGACGTTCTGATCCTCGTTCTGATCTGATTCCATGGACTGATCCTCGGACTGGGGCACATCAATAATCGTGTCCATCTTCACCTTCAGGATCACACCAGTAACTTAGGTGACCCGCTCTGATACCACTTGTTAGTGCAAGATGACACAACAATAGTAATGCAGAAGGTAAATCAAGAGAGACAAAATACACAAGCACACACCAATAGCTTTATTAAAAATCGCCTTGTACACTCAATTACAAGATCTGCTTAATCAGCTTAGCCAGCCTGTTGCCTGTTAACACCCTAACAGCTGCTACTGAAAGATTCCTAAGCTACCCGCTTATGTCTCTCTACCGTCAAGTACTTCAGCCCCTGCTTCAACACGACCCAGAACACTTCCAAGAGCTTCTCTCTCTCTCTATAAGATCAGCCTATGTGTCTCTGTCTCTATACAGACGACCTCATAGCTATCTTATAGTTATTCTCCATGTTTCCGAAACCCTAGTCTCCAAGGCAACATGTATGGACATCTTCCATAACAATAAGTGCAACTTTCCTTTTCTTGGAATGCACTTATTCCTTTTTCTTTAAGTCATAAACTTGCTCCTCAAGTTTATTCCTCTTTCCATATCTCCAAGATACTCCCTTGTTCTCCAAGTCTACACGACTTCAGCTCAGCATCTTGACTCCACATGGTCTTCACCACTTAACCTGACGTCTGCTTCAGCAACTACGTCAGCGACTACTTCAGGGCAGACATCTTACATCTTCAGCACTCGCTACTGCTACTGGTCACGAGAACTCAATCTTGCTTATATCACGAGAGTTTTTCATGCGATATAAGAATGAACGAGATCATGCTTAAGCTTGTCTCATTCGAGTTCCTTAAACCCGTTATGGGTTGGCAAACGACGTCTTATCTGGATGATATAATACATAAACCAACGTCTTTTCTCGAGAAGATAATAATCAAACTACGTTTAGACTTGATTTCCTACTTATCTACACGGGTTCAGTCACCATTCTTCTTTCTCCAAGATTTTTATGCTATTTGACATGTGAATAAAATCTAGTTTTAGTGAACTCATACCTGATTACATTATTGTTGTTTGAAAGAATTTGTGCTCTAGTTATTTTTTTCTAATCCTTTACATAGAAAGACTTTAAAATACACATTTTTTTATCTTTATGATTAAAGAAACCAAAGCATAGCCAAACTTCTCAACATAACTAAATGAGTCATCATTTTTAATAAGGAGATTCCAAGACTTCAAAATTTTCTACTTACCTAGAACACAAAACGCGATTGCATATTTTTTTTTTATCTAAAACGATACAGCTTTTCGTAGTTTTTCTTTATATTGGTTGTTCTATACCAATCTTTTCTTTCAAACCATGTCTTGTTTGGTAATGAAATATCCATAAAAAAAGGTTTGGTTAATCCCTTGATGATGCCAACAAGTAAGTGTACGTTTATTGGTTTTATGTGTTTTAATTTTTCGGATAAAGAAGCCAAATATATTTTTTTAATTGCGTTAGATAAGATAATGTTAGGGAAATTCTTTAAATGGAAAAGATGTTAGGATACTTGTGTTTAGTATTTCAAGTGTTAATTGGAAAAGATAAAGACAAAGGACAGCTAAGAATGACAAGGAGTGAGAATGTAGTGATTTCTACACGTTAATATATAAAGGATTTGACTGTATAGAAGCTTCGATCTTCCAAGATGATATAATATAAAATGTCTTGCAAGAAACGTGGGTGATTGATTAATGTAATTGATGGACGCTTATAAAAGAAGAGCAAGGAGGGCATCGTGTTCAACACTTACAAACGGGTTGGGAGATAATACATAGTGATATCAGAAAGTATCGATGGCGCAAATTGGGGTTTTATACCGTTTGGTAGCAACGATAACATGTTTCGTGTGTTTAGGGTTTAATGTTGGGATGTGTTCAGAGTCAGACGCCTTGATCAAGACTTACGTGTCATCATCTCTACAGTCTAACGATGGATTCGTCAAGTCCGCCAAGCTTAAGGGTAACTTAATCAAAATTGAAATTTTGGTTTATTGTTGCATTGATTTATAGCGCTTCAACTCTTTGTTTGTCCATTGACGTGTGTAGTACACAAGATCTCTGGATCGGAATGGGATTCACTTGTAATCAAGTCCGAACTTCCGGTCATGGTTTTGTTCACAGCCCAATGGTGCGGCCCATGTCGCGTCATAAGCCCTATGTTGGACAAACTTGCCTCCGGCTTCACGGACCGCCTCAAGTTCTACACCCTGGACGTTGATCAGGACTCAGACATCGCAGAACGTTACTTCGTACGCTCGTTACCAACCACCATTATCTTTAAAGACGGAAACAAGGTGGCTAGAGTAACTGGAGTTGATCTTGAGAAAATATCTGAACTCGTGAAACAATTCGTTTAATGATGTCTCTTGGCCCGTCTGGAGTCCTTTTTTATATTTGCTTGCTTTCTTTGGGTCAAGCCTTCGTTTATTTGTCCAGCTACTATGTTATCGAGTTGTTGCTTGTATGATGTCCTTTAATTCCTGTTCCACTATTAAGAATAACAAAATATAATATTTAATAATATATTGGGCTATGTGTATATGCACTGTTTATTCTTTGTTATTCAGCATCAATTTTTGAGATTGTATGGCTGATGAGGTTCTTAGATACTCTCCATTTCTAAATAAATGTTATTCTGAAATTTTTCACATAGATTAAGAAAGTGATTGAAATCTATTTAAGTTGTTATTAATTACATCTATTGACAAATATTATTTGAAAGAAATAAAATTATTTATACAATTAATACAGTTTGCAATTAATTTCAGCTGAAGGTAGTTACAATTTGCATTGAAATTCTAAAGTGACACTTTTTATGTAACAAGAAAAAAATGTTATAATGATACTTATTATGAAACAGAGAGAATAATTTACAAGTCATGAATTAGATTTGTGTCTTATGACTAATTGTGAGTCAAACTTGTATTTCTTGTGTGAAGAATCCTAAATATCATGAGAGGGTATAGCATATTAAAATCTAACTTTAATTTACGAGAGAAGTTATCAGAAAGATAGACGTGGTGCTTAAGTACATATGTACGCATAGAACGGTAGTTGTGAGTTAATTAAATCCATTTTTAAAGATGTATTCTTGCTCAGATATATGAGTTTTAGATATGCGTAAAATTGGAAGTATGTACTATATGTAGTTTTACCACTTGCTTTACATACTTACACATAAATGTTGAGAGGTGTCACCAAGTAGGAGATTGGTTCACTCACATGAACAATCACCTTAGATTTCTTAGTGAAATGCTGACATGAGACTAGATTAGTTGGGCGCTAGTGGGAGCTTGCCTTGTAAGACTTATCAATGTCGCCTTAGCAAGAGGTTTAGATGAGATATAGTTTAAGGTATCGATCATGATTGTCCCAGAATCATGAATACTTGGGTGAGCTAGATAAGTACATAATCAGGCGCTAGAGAGCGAGCTGATATTAGCTTGATCCACATAGTGGTATTTTGTTTATATAAATGACACATATTCTTAAGAGAAGGGTTAACCACTATGACATGTGTTTCATAGCACATGTGCTATGCACGACTATATAGGAAGCAGGTGATTATTTTATTTTGAATCTCTATCCCTCGCATGTGAGTTCCTATCAACCTATTTAAGGTTACAAAGTTACTCTTGAACCTTCATATATGTTTTTGAAGGAAAGAACTAATGCTTTCTACTTTAGTATGTTTTTCGACGGTGATGGAATAATTAACCTTATGGGACATGCTAGGAAAGCAGTTAGTTCGAAACAGATGAACATGAGATAACAGGAGAAAACTATTATTTTTTATATTGACATATGCGTTTTCTAGACAGCCAACTATATCACAAATTGGAGTTTGGATGTAGTGAACACATGGGCTGTAACTGGAATGCAATTTTGTGGAATAGATTTGCTTGGAATGCATCATTCCATAACATTTCATAAAATATTTACCAGCCACAATGAATACCATTCCAAAACAGTTCCATATATTCCATTTTTGGAATGAAACAAAAATGAAAATCCTTTGTAAAATTCATTCCTTTTGTTCCACAAAATAAACCCTCGTAAATAAATGGAATGAGTGGAATCAACAACCATTAATAATTTCAGTTTCAATTCCATTTTATTCATCATTCCATTTTTTCCTATTCCAAAAATATTCATTCCTTTTATTCATGACATTCCTACTAAAGAGAACCGGTTACAGCCATGGTGTAGGAGAAGTCTAACATATGCTTTAGGGATCATGTATGTTAGACCAATATAAAAGACAAATGAATTTGGGGATCATCGAGACATGCTGAAAAGCAAAGATTTTCCCTAACAGGTGCATTAGCTCTGAAGGGCAGGTGTACTCGCAAGGGTCGCACTGTTCATTTGTCGTATGATTTCTTAGTTAGGATTCTCGAGTTTGATCTAAAACTTCTCTAGTATTTGACATGCTCCCTATCATGTGTGAGTGGAAGATATTAGTTTATGGTCGGTTTGCGCCCATGATTAGACAGCATACCATACCGGTTTGGTTAACCAGTAATAATGGGAAGTTATATATTCTCATAACTCCTGAAGGTATGGTACTCTTCATTTAAAGGATGTGTCTCTTTGTTGAATACACATGTCTCTTCTGTATACATATGTCACTATTCACATAGTGTCTTTTGGCTGTCTATATAAAGAGAAAAAAAATCAATTGAGTTATCTATTCATAACATGAATAAATCTAGACAGAGAGTAAAAAACGTTTTAGAGAAAGAAAACTTTGAGGAATCAACTCGAAAGACACTTGAATTGTGACAAGTGGTTGATTTCCGTCTGTGATTTCATCCCTGACTCTTGCATCCAATTCCAGATTGTATCAAGTAGTGTTCATCGCTAAACCGGGCTAAGGTATGTTTTCGGTTTAACCCGCTTCCGCATTTAGGATCTCTAACAAGTGTTCCCATTAGGGTCAAGAATCTGTGAGTAACTACGGGTTGAATCAGTTGATGCAACATGAGCGTTATGGCTTTGATCAAAACATGTGTATGAGTGATACTACCCTCAGGATCCTTGTCTAAACAAACATAGTTTCAGATGACTTCTGTTTTGATTTTCAAGACCCTTATGGTGGTAAAGCTTCTCTCAAGATTTTCCAGACATGTCTTCAAGCATCTACCTACTTTAAGCTACTATTGTTCGGTTTGGATATGTCAAGTCTCTTTGATTCGTTCAGGTGGTTTACCGTTCACAGTCGTTTTGGTTTGAGAAAGGAGCACCAGCCGAGCCCCCTGAATGAATAAGAAATGGACTGGCGAGAGAATCAATTATTCTTATTCAACCGAGTTGAAGCTAGCAACATGTTGATTACACACTGGAGGTTAGTAAGAAATGAAGGGTTCTACCTCCTAACCTAAGCAATCTGAGATTTGTCTGATGAGTGTGATGAAAAGCAATATACTTGATGAAGTAGCTGATCATGAAGAATGATGAAGCTGTTTCTGCATGTTTTTATTTTGAATACACGTATATGTATGCATGTTCATATCTTTAATGAAAACTCACAGAACTTCAATGAAACATTTTATTTTGAAACATTGAAACAAGTTTTAGATGTTTGTGTGTTCAGTGACAACGCTCAAAAACTATATCAATTGTTATGAGTTGACAAATTCAACCTGCAAAGTCAAATCCTTGACTCCTGCATCTTCTAACAAACGTGAGACTTGCAACTTAGTATCCGTCTTGTCCGAGTCACCTGATACAAGGAGATGCAGAGTAGCCACCACGTCTGAGTTCGTGAAGCTCCATACATGTAGTCTCTGGATACTGCAAACGCCTTTCGTCTTGAGGATGTTCCTCATTGCTTCTCTCAGGTCGTGCTCGTGAGCCTTGGGGACTCTCTGCAGTAGAATCCCTGCAGAGTTTCTGAGCAACGGAATGACTGAAGCGATGATGAGGATGGAGATGAAGATCGAGCTTGCTGGATCTGCAAACCAACCAGCCCTTGTATTTGATCAAGAGTGTCGAAACCACAACTCCAACACTCCCCATGGTGTCTGCTAAAACATGAAGGAAGATCCCTTCCATGTTATGGTCAATGTGGTGATGCTCCTTGATCTCACCTTTTGCGGATTTATGATCAGAATGGTGATGATGGCCATGGTCGTTCCCGTGGCTGTGGTTGTCTTCATGATGCTCCTGATGTGTATGGCTATGGGAATGATGATGATGGTCATGGTTGTGGTTGCATTCATGACTCTCCTCATTTTTGTGATTATGGGAATGATGCTGATGATCATCATGATCATGATGCTCCTCATGTTTATGGCTATGGGAATGATGCTGATGATGATCATGCTCATGATGCTCCTCATGTTATGAGACTGGTGCGAGTGAGAATGTGTGCAACCAGATCCTCCACCATGAGCATGATGATGCTCCTCGTGGAAAAAAATCAACCCAACAACATTCACAAGAAGCCACCAACCGAAACAACCAAAAGACTACTAGTAGAAATCTCCTGAGGATCCAAGATCCTCTCAATCGACTCAAGCACAATGAGAGCTCCAACAAGACGAGAAACACCGCATTGACATAACCAGAAAGAACCTCAAATCTCCCACGGCCATAGTTGAACTGATGGTTCGCAGGAAGACGAGAGATATAAGACGCATACAAACCCAATCGCCAAAGCAGCACAATCAAACAACATGTGACAAGCGTCCGAGATAAGCCCAAGACTATTGCTCATGAAACCAGCCACAAACTCAACAACCATATACGCAGTGTTGATCAGAAGAAAAAGCGCAATCTTTCTAGACTTCTTCTCACTCAAAATATGGCGGATAGGCTTCATAAACACGGTGGAGAACGACTCAGGAGATTCCATCCCAATCTCTTGATAATCCGAAGAGTCTAACTCTCTAACCGCAACGTAAAGCAAGAAACCACACAGCAACAGTCCCCAAAGAGAAAGCTCAGGGAAGTAGAAGAGCTCCAAAACAATAGTGCAAAGAAACGTAACGAGAAACTCCCTCTCAGAGTCTTTCCTCAACTTATCGTCGTTGTAACTCTCGCTCAAGAGTACTCCGAACACAACAGTGTTAGCTAAAGGCCAACCTAGATTCCCAAAGGAGACACCAGCTTCATCGCTTTCAACAAAGCTCCAAAGAGCAAGCGGGAAGAGCAACACAGTGGTGAGAAACAAGGTTATCAAACGAACCCGTTTCTGATCAAGCTGCTTGATCTCGACCCAGTTCATTGAAACCTTCTCGTAGCAGCCTAAGAAGCCAGATAGAAACGGAAGCAGCATAGGCCATATTCTCAAGCAGTTCTTTACAGATGACGAAGAGAAAGGGAAGCAGTCTACACGATCCCAGCTGATCGATAACAACAACAGCCCAGCGAACAAAATGCAAAACCCACGAACCTTGGACGATCCAGCTCCACCGTGATGATTCCTAGACTCCGACAAGACTCTGGCGGAGACTGTGCCGGAGAGCTCGGCCAAGATCATAGCAGCGGCGCTGCAGTAACGGAGAGCTTGGAATCGGAGGAGGAAGACGACCGCTAGAAAACCCCGATTTCGCGAGTATGAGCTTCGTTTGAGATAACGTAATCGAGAAGACGGTGCGGTTGTGGCGGAGGAATGAGTCTTTCTTAGAGGGAGAGAAGAGAGTGAAAGCGAGAGAGAGACGAAAGAGAGGAGGGAGACGAGGAAGGTGAAAGGGAAGAGAGAGAAGGAAGGGGAAGAGCGGAGGAAAGGGAGGAGAGAGTAGAGGGATCGCAAAGAGAAGAGGATGAGGAGGAGAAATGAAATTGAGGATTTAGTGGTTCCATGGATCGATCTGGTTCGGGTTTTAGGAAGGGGTTGGTGTTGGAGTGTATGGGGAACGAAGGGTAAGCTCTTCCGATTGATCGGGCAGGCAATGAAAGACGATTCGGTCGATGTTGTTGGTGATGATTGTGTGATCCGCCATTGTTGAAGCTGGAGTTTGACTCTACTGGCTCTGAGTCGCCGGGAGAGTTTCAGGAAGCATATACTTTCTGATTCGGTGGGTTTTAATCTCTACACCGTTTGGTTTTAAGTTAACCGGATGTAACCGGAACAAAATTTAAAAAATGAACCCAAAACCAAAATTCAATTTTGAATTCGAATCATTTGTTGTAGATGTAGACGACCTATTTTTTTTTTTAAACGCTGATTTATTCTTAAGGAAAACACTTTAAAGTTCACATCAATTGTAATGAAACGGTGTGTTTTGGTTGATGGACACGTGTCGACACGAGATCACGCTACTTATCTATATGGCATCATACGTAGTTGAAAGAGAAAGAGAAGTGAGGAAACGGTTCTTTATAGTAATAGATTACAATTATGATATAAGTTTACATAACAGGTTCTTATTACATGCAAGTTAACTTGCATATTCAGATGTCTTTATATTTCCAGTTAACTTTCTCCTACATTCGCGGTTAAGGCGAAAAGTAAACAAGGCGGTTAACAACATTTTAACTTGGAGCAACATAGCAGATAATTCATCACGGTCATGAGAAGTAACAAGCTTCTTGCAAATACATATTAGTATTTGGGCAATAACAAGATTATCAATCACCGCCAACTTGACGTTTCCATGAGTCTTCAACGATCAACTCATCAACTCCCACTCCTCAAAACTGATTCCGAATCATAAACGCAAACATAAGAAACAGATCATCTTTATTTTTAAGATATTCGATATGACCAAGGCAAACTCACCTCCCGTCAGGTAGATAGCGTCTTATAGTGAATGGTATCTTCCTTTGCCTCAGCTCCTTCATAGCAATCTTATAAGCCAATATCATAAAAGGTTAGCTCAAATGTCCAGAAAGAAGCGAGGATAGAGAATAAGTGAGCGCAAGTAAAGTAGTAAGCACCTCAAGTGGGTCAGTCTCACCCTCAAGCTCGACCATGACAGGAGCATTCATGCTGTATCAGCCAAAAAAAACAACAGCACAGAGAATCAAACTTGTCGATTCAACTTTAACAGTTATACGAAACAGAAAAAAAAGATTGATCTCAGTTGAATAGAGTGCCCTCATCGAGCTTTTACACCACATGATGATAAATTATTAACAAACTAAGAAATGAGGTGAAGGGTCAGTGAGTGAGTGCGCATTAAAAGGATCAACATTATCAAACCAAATTTAACGACAATATGTGACATGGAACAAAGACTGTCTTCAGTTGTATTAAGTACCCCTCATCAAGTTCCTAATTTGAGAGACATGAAGCAATAACAACAAAACAAGGACAGAACCAGACCTGATTTGCAGAGCGCGAGTGCCGAGGATACGTGCACGTTCATACTTGGTCATAAACTTGGAAGTTTTCCGAGGACGTTGTACAGGTTCTGTGTCGACCTTGTCTTCAGTTTCAAGAGGCTCTCCATTGATATCGTCGTTATCCTTCATATCAGCATCTTCCTCTATTCCTTCCTACTCATCAGAAAATAGCTGGTGTTAACAAGCAATATCAATGTCTTCTCTACAAGGAAGAAGATTTAACTTACTTCAATTTCAGGCTCGCTGGCTCATCCTCATAACTGCAGGAAAGAAAAAAAAAAAAAAAAAAAAAAAAAAAAAAAAAAAAGAGTCAAGACAAACATTAACAAATTGAACCACCGAATGAAAACAACATTGATAAATGGGGTTTAACCATAAGACTAAACTGTAAAATGAGAAAAGTTTCTCTCGGAATCAAGAGCTCTGAAAATCTTAGCGGTCACAAAAAATAGCCTCTTTATCTATCAACCGACAAGTTCATCGAAGAAGTGCATGGACCACTTTCAATCTTGACATAACTAATCCAATTTCTCTCAAACGTTTACAATTTTTTAAGGAGGAAAACTGAATCCTTTTGAAATTGAGCGTAAACCTAATACAAGCATAGGAAACCGAGAGAAAGAGAGGATACCCCAAATCATCAACTTCGTTGTAATCATCGTCCGCCATTGAAATCGCTTTGGAGATCGCTCTCTTCCTTTTAACACAATCGATAATCTTTTTATATTTCCGGGTTTATATATATAACCGGATATTTTCGGATCATTTTCTTCCAAGTATGTATGTGGTCCATTTGGTTGAGCCGATGTTTGATTTCCGGTTCGTTCCGGTTTAAGGAAGAGATTTGTATTTGATTCTAGTGATAAAAGGAGAGTCTTTACACAGCTTTTTAGTCATTTGTAAACTCCGACCACCGGATAGTTCTTCCCCATAGGGTTTTAGGAAGTTTGTGTAGATGGAAGTTTTAGGCTCATCCGAGTACAATCTAGAGACTCTATCGGACGATGCGATTTGGGAAATTACAGAATGCTACGATGGGTTTTTCACCACCGTGGAGTCTCTCATTGCCGGCGCCGGAGACTTCTCAGTCGAGAAGGAGTTCGTGTCTCATGTTTCTACTCTCTGCAAGTACGGCCTTGATTCTCTTGTTCGTGACCACTTCCTCACATCACTCGAGGTATTACAAATTCTACTCTTAAGTCCTTGAGTTTTCCAGTTTCTTCTTGTCGAATGTTTCTTCTCTTGTGATGATCGTTATGCGGACACTTGTTTCGTTTCAGCACGCTTTTGAGAAGACTGGTGGTGCATCGAGTTTTTGGGATCATCTTGATGATTACTGCCTCAAGAACCATACTGTAAGTAGATACAATACTTGGTGGATGGCTTAATATTCTGAGATTTGACATTTTTCATTTTTTCTATTTGTAAGTTTTGACTAAAATATAGATGCTTTTCGGACAGGATTACGGAGAAGAGATTCACCAAGTGTTGTGCAAAGCTTTGGAAGAAATATCTAGAGAGAAGCAGTACCATGACAAGTGTACGTCCATGGTTGTTCATGCTTTGAAGTCGTTTAAAGAAGAAAGGCTGAACTCAGATGCTGAAAGAGTTGAACTACTTTTTCGAGATTCCAGTCAATGTTGTCTTCTACTTTGATGACTACTCTTCCTCAGCATTTTCCTGGTATAAACATCTTTCCGTAGCTTCTTCTTCGTTGTTGATTTTCGATCTAGTCTGATCTAAACAATCATTGGGGGTAGTAGTGTGTTCCTTCGTAATCATCAGTATCTTTTCCACTTGTTTTGACCATGTTCAGTCATTACTCTCATAATTTTCCGTCTCTTTGTTACAGAAATACTGCACTGGTATTTTAAGGAAAAGCTGGAGGAGCTAAGCGCAATCATGGATGAAGATGTTACTCAAGAACTGGAGAGTGATGGCATGGATTTGGACAAGAGTGGCGAAATGGATGCTGACGAAGGCTATTCAAGACATGACGAGTTGGTGAAGAACATTGGGAAGGTGGTCCGTGACCTTAGAAGCATTGGTTTCACTTCTCTGGCTGAAAATGCTTATGCTTCTGCAATCTTCTTGCTTCTCAAGGTACTTTTATGCATCAGAATCTGCCTCACTGAGACTTATATGTGGTCAGTATACATATAACTCTCTACCTTATTTGGCAATGTGTATACATCCCCAGGCAAAAGTACATGATCTGGCTGGTGATGAGTACAGGACTTCTGTTTTGGGACCAATAAAAGAATGGATTCAGGTACGCTTAGATTCTCACCGTACTATTTTGGTTATTGGCGATTCCTGACATCTGAATTCTCTTTCCAGGCAGTCCCTCTTCAGTTCCTTAATGCGCTTCTTTCTTATCTTGGTGATTCCATAAGTTATGGTACCACATCATCTTGCCTTACCTCTCCTCTGGCTTGTTGTCCATCTCCAAGTTTCTCCAAAGTGGTGACTCCTTCCCAAGGAACTGTTCGGTGGAAATTAAGGCTGGAATATTTTGCGTATCAGACACTGCAAGATTTAAGGATAGCCAATCTATTTGAGATCATTGTTGATTATCCCGAGAGGTATTTAGTTTTTTTTTTCTCCCCACATATCTAACTTGACACCCATTTCAAATATTGTATCTCTGATGGAACAGTTCTCCTGCTATTGGAGACTTGAAGCAGTGCCTTGAATACACTAGACAGCACTCTAAGCTAGTCGAATCTTTTATCTCGTCGCTGAAATATCGTTTGCTTACTGCTGGTGCGTCAACGAATGATATATTGCATCAGTATGTGTCGACCATTAAAGCCCTTAGAGCAATAGACCCAGCTGGTGTGTTTCTGGAAGCAGTGGCTGAGCCAATCAGAGACTATTTACGCGGACGGAAAGACACCATTAAATGTATTATTACTATGCTTACGGATGGAAGTGCACGGAATGCAAATGGTTCCCCTGGGGATAGTCTTCTTGAAGAGTTGATGAGGGATGGAGAAACTCAAGAGAATGTTGGTTTTGATGATGATTTTCACACTGATGATAAGCAAGCATGGATCAATGCATCTCGGTATCCTCTCTGTTGTATATTATCTTTGTTTTGTCATCTTCCGATGGCATTGGATTTGTCTGACCTGCTTTGTCTTCAGATGGGAACCAGACCCAGTCGAGGCTGATCCTTTAAAAGGTAGCCTCAGTCAGAGGAAAGTAAACATACTTGGACTGCTTGTTGATATAATTGGATCTAAAGAACAACTAGTAAACGAATATCGTGTCATGCTCGCTGAGAAGCTTCTCAACAAGACTGATTATGACATCGACACTGAGATACGCACTGGCGAGCTTCTCAAGGTAATCTCCATTTTTTTCACTATTAAAGTTTTTTTTTTATCAAACACTATTAAAGTTTAATCTTGGCAAACTATTGGTGTATTTGCTCCATTGTTGCATTCTTGTAATGCCAATAGATACATTTTGGAGAAGCTAGTATGCAAAGATGTGAGATAATGCTGAACGACCTGATTGATTCTAAGAGAGTGAACACTAACATTAAAAAGGCATCTCAAACAGGTCTATATTTCTGGAATCTTCTCAGTTTTACAACTGTTACGTAGATTCCTGTCTGAATCTTACATGTGTCCCACCCCTTGTGTTTAGACATTGAGTTAGGAGAGAGTGAGCTGTCTGTTGATATTCTTACCTCGACGATACTTTCAACAAACTTCTGGCCACCAATTCAGGTAGTCCTATATTCTTCATTCTGATTTTCATCCATATCTGTTAAATGTGATTGCTTCCATTTACTTGATTTGAGGAGGATTTTTCAGGATGAGCCTCTAGAGTTACCTGCTCCTATTGACAAGCTGCTATCAGATTATGCCAATCGGTATCATGAAATCAAAACCCCTCGTAAGCTACTCTGGAAGAAAAATCTGGGCTCTGTCAAGGTAGTTTTTTGCGTAGACACGTTAGCAGTGAATGATTCATGTTTTGTTATCTTTTTGATGCTGCGATTACATAAAACCATAAACTTTGGAGTATATGGGAAAGCAGATACTGACAAATGTCACCCTCTGAAATGGTTTGAGTGAATCAGTTTGGAGTTGCAATTTGAAGACAGGTCCGTGCAGTTCACAGTTTCCCCCACACATGCAGCAATTATCATGCAATTTCAAGAAAAGAAAAGGTAACTTACATGAATCAACCATTATGAATAATTTCTTCTTCCAATGTTACTAAAATCATGTAAATCTTTCAGATGGACCTCTATAGATCTTGCTGCAACCATTGGAATACCCATTGACCTATTAAACGGAAGAGTAAACTTCTGGATAAGCAAGGTACATATTGTGGATGTAGTCTTCTGCTTGAAGTTTATAAACCATTCGTTTGAAGAAATAGCTAACTAATAAAGTTTCGTGAAATAAGGGAGTTTTGAGAGAGTCAAATGCCAATGTGTTTACACTTGTTGAGTCCATGGCTGATTCTGGAAAGAACGAAAGCGAGGAGCTTTTGGCAAGTGATGAAGAGAGTGAAAGATCGATAGCCTATGTGGAAGACCAGCTTCGCAAAGAAACGACAATATACAAGGTATTGCTGATGCTTAAGGGCAAATTTTATTCTACTTCATTTTGCCTAAAAATCTAAACAAATTCTCAACAATTTTTTTCAGAACTTCATTATGGCAATGCTCACAAATGGTAGCATGGCAGTAGATGGGATCCATAACAGACTCAAGGTATGTACAATCAAAAGGCATCAAACCTCTTCTCACATTGAATTTACAAGTTTGTTTTGTTTTCTTTGCTTTGTAGATGTTCTATGTAGCTGATCCTGCTTATGACAAGTCACTGCAACAGCTTCAGAGCTTTCTTTCTCGGTTAGTCGCTGAAGAGAAACTAGAGTTAAGAGATGGAATGTATTTGCTAAAGAAGTAGTAGAACTATTTTATATTGTGTTTATGATGATGAAGTAGTTTTGTCATTTGTATCAAAAATATCTCCTCGTCCCTTTAATGAGTTCTCTAACATCAAAATCTGAAATCCCGAACCAAAGAATACAGTGCACCAAGCGACTAAGCCAAGTTCACAAGTGAAACTAGAGACAAAACTTATTAGTCCAAGCCCTATATTCTAACAAGAAGTTAATCAAGGTCCATATGTTTTCATATTTAAGATTTGCTCTCATATGTTTTCCTATGAACTCAGTTTCTAACGTTTGTGAGAACATAACTTTGGTTGCTCTAAAATGCAGCATTCTTTAACTTTTTATGAAAATCAATAGCTTTTGGTGACAAACCTAAAGCATAATTCATTCATCTTCTATCCCGTGTGTAAAATTGTGTGAGCTAATTTTTTATGTTTGTTTTCTTTCCCTTTTATTAAGCTTTTTGAGCATGGATTATTCTTTGGTCAACAACTTTTTGAGCATGAATGAGATTTTGCTTTTATTTTTATACTCGATGACTTCCCGTGATATAGAGATAATATCATTTAAATACTATTTGAGATTGTATATATTTGAAATTTATAATAATTTCTAATTAAATTTGTTGATAAAAGTCGATTGAGAAATTTTGATTGGTTAACAATGTAAGAATAACGTTAAATTTTATTACATTATATTAATCATTTTAACACATTATGAAAATTGAAAAGTTAAAAATTAAAATTAAAAACTTCAGTTGTGATATATATTTTTTTTTTTTGACAACAATACTTTCACAGATTCAATTTGACTCTGTAAACCTAACCGGCAACGCATCCATCTGAACGACAAAAGACGGTTGTTTCCTAGCACTGTGTGCTAAGCTATCGGCCCTTTTATTCTCCGTCCGAGGTACATGAACGATCTCTGAGTTGTAGAAACTCCTTTGTAGGATTTTAATATCTTTCAGATAACTTTCAAATGCTGGTCATTCTTCTGGTTCTGAAACCATCTTCACCAATTGAGAACAATCCGTTGCAAACGTAACCTGAAACTGTCTTAAATTCCTCATACTTTCCATTGCCAAAATCAGCGCCTCTATCTCTGAATGTAGTGGTGAAAGACATGCCCTTACATTCCGTGCCCCTAATAAGCCATCGAAACCCGGTAAGGTACTATACCAACCCTGTCCTGAAAATATATCCTTATCTTTCCATGACCCTTCTATAAAGCACCAGCGTCTTGAAGTTACCAATGGGGTTCTGGTCTGAACCTGAACTTCCGGTTTTTGGTTCTTTTTTACTTGTGCCTGAGTCCAAAGTGTAGATTCCAGTTCCGTCAATCTTAGTGTTTCTCTTGGGTCGACATCCAGATTACTGAACACTTTATTATTTCTACCTTTCCAGATATACCATAAGATCCAAGCAAATTGATGATCATCCATTTCTGGGTTAACTCGCCAGAAAAGATGGTCCATATTACCAAAAACAGATCCTGTAGGAAATAAATTGGGACTCGATAGGATTTTAGATAAAGCTCATACCTGACGTGCTGGGGGACATTCAAAAAACACATGGTTTATTGATTCTTCCGCCTCCCCGCATCGAGCACAACATATATCCCCATGTATGCCTCTCGCCTTTAGATTTTTCAAAACCGCTATACACCCTGAAAGGATTTGCCATAGAAAATATTTTATCTTGGGCGGACACCGTACTTCCCAACAGAAGGCTTTAAGTTCATCCACTGTGGACCCATAAAATTCTGGTGGTTTTTCTCTGTCAGGATAAACCTGTCCCACTTGATATCCTGATTTTACCGAATATTTCCCATTGTTAGTAAAATGCCATCCATTTCTATCTTCCATCAGATTTCTGCTTAATGGAATACTCTCAATGATATTTGCAGCATGAGGATCCACCACAGCCCTAATTGCCTGAAGGTTCCAAGTTCTGGATTCTGAATTAATGAGAGAATCCACTGTGAGGTGTGGGTAACTATTTTGAAATTTTTTGTTTGTTGGTCTCGAGCGAGTGGCTGGGATCCGGATTCCATACCGAAATAGATGAACATGTTCCCACCCTTTTAATTAGTCTTTTACATACCAGATATCTAGCAAATATAATACTCTGCCAGCCATATGACGGGGAGTAAGAACGGATCGGTTCAAGAGGTGAAGCATTCCTGTAATACCGTCTTTTAAAAACTCTAGAGAAGAGAGTGTGTGACTTGTTTATTAGCCTCCACATTTGCTTGCCAAGCATCGCTGTATTAAAATCCATGAGATCCTTAAATCCTAAACCACCATTGTCTTTAGGGACACACAATTTATCCCAAGATTTCCAATGCATGCCTTTTGTGCTCCCTCGTGGACTCCACCAAAACTGAGCTACTGCACTAGTTAACTTCTTCATTGTCGCTTTTGGTAGCCGATACACAGACATCACATGGTTTGGTAGAGCCGTGACCACTGATTTAATAATCACTTATTTACCTCCTTTAGTAAAGAATTTAAAGGTCCATCCATTAACCCTGTTATTTAAGCGATCTTGAACAAAACCAAACACTTGTACCTTAGATCCTCCCAAACTTTTGGGCAGCCCTAAATAAGATCCCATTCCTCCTAAATTCTGAATACCCAATATGTCTCTCAATTCTTGACGATTGGATTCTACAATCTTGTGACCAAATTGAATTGAAGATTTCTGAAAATTAATTTGTTGGCCTGAAACCGCTTCGTATTCCTTTAAAATCCTGAGAATAGTTTGACACTCATCCTTATTTGCCTTACAAAAGAAAAGACTATCATCGGCGAATAGTAAGTGAGAGACTGATGGGCAAGCTCTTGCTACCTTCATACCGGTTAATTGTTTGACTCTCTCCGCCTTCTTAATATTCATAATTAAAGCCTCAGTACACAGAATAAATAAGTAAGGAGACAAAGGGTCTCCCTGACGCAACCCTCGCTGGGGAATTATAAGACTTCGCGGCTGTCCATTAAGAAGTACCCTATATTAAACCGAGGATATACATTCCACCATTAGATTGATCCATCGAGCATCAAACCCCATTTTATGTAAGAGAGCCTCAATGAAACTTCATTCTATCCTATCATACGCCTTACTCATATTAGTTTTAATCGCCATAAACTTATTTTGACATGGCTTATTAGTTCTCAATCCATGAAACATTTCCTGCGCTATAAGAATATTATCCGATATTAACCTGCCTTCCACAAAATTGTGTCTCTGATACTAGACTAGGGAAACAAATTTTTAGTCGTTGACACAGAACTTTCGAAATAATCTTGTAACCCACATTACATAGACTTATCGGTCTCAGTTCCGTCATTCTTGTAGGTCTCTCTGTCTTTGGAATCATACAGATATTAGTAGTATTTAACCTTGAATCCATAGCACCTGTAGCCAAAAAATTGTTCACCATATCTACCATATCCTTCTTAATAACATGCTAGGAATGCTGGAAAAAGAGGGCTGTCATTCCATCTGGACAATGCGCTTTCTCCGGATGCATCATAAATAAAGCTTGTCTGGCCTCTTCCTCTGTTGTTGTTCTCAATAAACCTTGATTCATTTGGGGAGAAATAGACGGGACGATCTCTTCCAAAAAACCATCAAATTCCGTTGGAGTGGTTGTACTAAACAGACTTTCAAAATAATCAACTGCCACTTTCTCGATTCCATTCTCCTCAGTAATCCAATTACCCATAACATCATGGAGTCCCACTATTTTATTTCGGACCCTCCGCTGCTTCGTTAGAGCATGGTAAAATTTGGTATTAAGATCTCCAGATGAATACCACATATTCTGACTTTTCTGATGCCAATATTCCTCCTCATCCTTATAAGCCTCTTGTAGTTTCCTAGAAACTTCAAAAATCTCTTCCTGGGATTTGTTATTATCTGTTTGAATTTCCTCCAGCGCATTTTGAAGCTCCTTAATTTTATAATTCCCATATGGCTGATTATCCTTCCGCCATGAAGAGATCTCATGCCGACAATTACTAATTTTTGTAACAAAATCCTCAAGTTGTCCACCCTGATTCTTCGTCCATCATGTCACTATTGATTCCATAAGTCCCTCCTGGCCTATCCATCTCTTATCAAATCTGAATTGTCCCATCCTTTTCCTCAATAACTTGTCCTCTAAAAAAGCAATTACAGGGCGGTGATCAGATCCCACTAACCTCAAATATTCTATGTAGGAACATGGGAAAAGCGTATGCCATTCTTCATTTGCCAAGGCTCGATCCAATCGACATCTGACCGTCACAGCATCCTTTCCTTTGCCTCGCCTTCCTTGCCATGAAAATTTATTTCCTCGAGCCGGAAGTTCCAGGAGCCCACTGTTCCTTATCATATTATTAAAAGGGATAAAATATGTTGCACATCTTAAGGATCCTCCATCCTTCTCATGGTTCCCAGTAATCTCGTTTAAATCGTCAATAATAAACCAAGGTTCGGATCTTGCTAATCCATATCGGGTTAATCTCTCCCATACATGTTCTCTTAGCTTTGGTACCGGATCCCCATATACAAAAGTAAGAAAAACTTGTTTTCCTTTAACCACCGCCTCCACGTCTATCATTCTATTGCTAGAATATATGACTCTAACTTGATACTCATTATTATAAAAAAGAGCTAAACCACCACTCCTCCCATTTGGGTCCACAGTAACCAGGCTATCATAGCCAAAAATGAGACTGAAATCTTTGTACGAAATCGAAATCCTGTTTCGTTTCAGACAAGAATAAAAACTCCGGTTTGTGTTGGTGTCATATCTCCCGAAGATAACTTATTGTCCAGTGACTTCCAAGACCTCTACAATTCCAGCTTAATATCTTCATATATATATCGTTCGAGCCAGAAAGCATAGGTGTAATGATACCTACTAAAGATTTAACCTCAAAAAACCTAACCACCAAATCCGAATAAACTTTAGATACTTCACAATCGCTTGTAAGAACAATTGTATATAAAGACTCTTGAACACCGTCACAGACCAATGTCCCTATAACCATTCCCATACCAAACTTTACCAAGAAACACAATTCGCAACACAAGACCAATAAAATTATCCACTTGTTACACGAATTCAAATTTTGATGACAAAGAAGAGAGACCAAAAAAGTCCATACGATCTTATTATTTATCCAACTCCCCAGCCCACCTCTGACCAAGTCCAGATACTCCGGTGACTGAATAGGAGGGCCCATACGAGCACATTCACCAATTTTAATAGTAAACCAAAAGGCCCAATAGACAATGTATATAAACAATATATAAGATGCTAGGGTAAGACATAGTCGATATTGCACATGACTCCAAATAAAAAGTACTTTTACGAACTATATCAATTATCCAAATCTCATCAGTTCCACATTGAACACTAAGGAAACCAAAACGCATTATCATTTCGAACTGTACGTATAAACCAGTAACCAAAGGAAACCAAAACTCCGACCACCATATTATATCCCATAAAATGACTCCAAAGGACATTAACCTTGCATGTTTTGAACATGTCCTAGATAAACCCCGATAAGGGGACACCGTATATCTGTCGTGTCCACTTCCATTTTGCAGCTTCACCGAAGAAACAAGCTTGATACCGATCATGGTTCCATAGATTCTCTGCACTTGGTTTAATGAGACCAAGCCAGGAGTATGCTCCCCTGCAATGATCCAACACACGCCCATAACTCCAAACCTTGCACCTCCACCCATAATTAAGGACCATCGAAGATCTCTAGCCCTGAAATTAAACCCATAACCATAACAACATATCCGCTCGAGTACACCTAGATTCCTTAGTAAGACCCAACAACAACAAGAAACCCCATCTCCAAACTACCGTGTACTTAGTACTAACCACAAGTGAGTAACTAAGAGACACCTTATACCAAATAAAGAAACAAGACCAATGTACCTTGTCCAATCCCATCCTTATACCATTCTTCCACTGAGCTTGGTTTAAAGAGATCAGGTCCAACATCCATTGTATGAAGTGAACCAATTGCTTCCCTACACACATACTAGCCACTAACTCCATATGACCTGAATAACAACCCTTAACACCATACCAATATTTAACCATATCAAGATCATAGAAATCAGAAAAACCATTATTATTCTTGATACCAAAACCATAACCAAATACAATAAAAGGTAGGCAGTTGCCACTTAACCATAAAACCAGCAATTCAAAAATCAAATAGAAACGTAAAAAAAATGCACCTAGAGCTTATTGAAACAAACCAACAGCAAGCAGAAACCGCATCAACCAGAAACCACTCCTCAACTCTATATGAATGTATTAACCATGGGACGCAGTTGAGTTTTTTGAGGAAGTTTGTTTGGGGTATGAAGAACCCTTCTCCTCTTGCAATATGTTTCCTTCTCCCTGACGCTTTCCCTGTCGAGCTTGAACATTTTTGTTCTGTGAAAGGAGTGCCTGAACGAACTTCTTCTTTGAAGTTCCCGCCGCCATTGTGTGTTTTAGTAGCTTGCGAGCGCCCTTCTTCTTCTCCTCCTCTCCAGCTTGTAGTTCCTTCTCTTCGACTTCCTTTGGTCGTGATTCTTCCTCAACGGTCTCCAGCACCACTTCTTGTGAACCATTCAGCTCCTCCATCTCTCCATCAGTAAGATTTTCGAAAGCTTCATCCTCACACATGAAGCCGTCATCCCCTACAGATGGTATCACATTCTCCTCTAGGTCCATGACTTCATTCTCTTCCATATCCTTTCCATTGACACCCAATGGTGGCTCCGTTTCTTCCCCCGCACCAACCGTTCCCGAAACTATTGCAGATATTGCACCATTCGCCATTGCTAAGGATTTAGGAGGGATCTTAAACAAGTTTACCTTGGCCCCATTAGGTTCATGCTGCGGGTCGTTAGATACAGAAGTCTTTCCTTCCATTTGAGATCCTTTGTTGGCACTACCTGTGTCCTGCAACTCCCCTTCCTCCTTTGGCTCCTCTCGTGCATGATGCGGAGGACTCCTCTCACGTCTTGTGCCACGATGCCCCTTCTCCCGCGTTTCCTGCCCATAACTCCTGGACTGCTCCCAACGAGTGTTCTTGTGATACATATCTAGTATTTATGTCAAATTCAGAAAATAGTAAATTTGAAAAAAATTATGTTATATTACTTGAATAAGCAGCTAGCATTTAGTAGCTTTTACATAATAACAAGCTACATGTTTCTTCAATTTGTGATATGCTATGTTTTTTTTTTTTTTTGCTTTTATATGAGTCACAAATTGATTTATATGCCAAATAGTTCTAACACTTGTAACACTTATCAAGAAAAATATAATTAATTTAAAACTTAAAAGAAAGGAAATTTAAAGTAGAAATAAAGGGAAAAAAGTAGAAATAAAGGAAATTTAAAGTAGAAAATGTTTGTATATATTACTTTACGAATTTCATATTACTAATATACTAAATTAGTAACTTAAATTTTAGTTTTGTATAATTAAATATATATTAATTAATATTAGAGGATAATTAGTTAAAAATTTAATTTTTTTACTTGAGATATATATATATATATATATATCTACTCTGTCAAGAAATATTTTTTATTGATCGTAAAAAATTATGGTAAAAACATTTAGTTAATAATTTAATAAGAATTATTTGATTATTTACATTAATCAATCTAACATGTCTAGAAAATTTGACAGAATGCCTTTTATAAAACAAATAAACGCTCATTTAACAACTATATTTTTTATAAAACATATTCTGTCAAATTTTATGTAGTTTTCATATTTTAGATTGATTAATGTCGATAATCAAATAATTTATATTAAATTATTAATTAAATGTTTCTAATATTATTTTCATTATCGATAATAAAAAACTTGTTAATAGAAAATATTTTTATACTATAGAAAACATTAATCAACCCTCAAATCGTCAGTTTTCTATTTTCTAGAAAGATCAGTTTCTATCACTTTTTGCAACAATAACGACACGACCATGTAGAGTAACTTCTTCTTCTTCACTCGAACATACATTCACTGTCTATCCAAAATTGTCTACAATATATCTCAGTAAAATTATTATATCCACTCTTGAGAAATTGACCACTGCACAGATAGAAACACATTAAAAATAATTACTTCAAAAAGTCATAAACCTAACGAAATTTACAAATATCATCAAACTGTTATGTAATTTAATATTTTTTTTTTATTTTAGTTTTCATCTTTCTTTATATTTTTAACAGTTTAATAAGTTTTCATCTTGTCGGATAATTTATTATTTAGATTTTTATATATTATTGTGATAATGTTTGTGATTTTCAAGAAAAATAAGTATTTAATGTGTGTCCTGTATGAACACTTTAGTTAGGAATATATTTGTTTAATATTAAAATATATAAATATTTAGCATAATTATAAAACATATTTTAAGACATGTATATATATATATATTTAATGATTAACTAATGTACGAAGAATTTAAGACAGTTTCAGGTTACGTTTACAACGGATTGTTCTCAATTGGTGAAGATGGTTTCGAAACCAGAAGAATTGCCATCATTTGAAAGTTATCTGAAAGATATCATGTTTTTACAAAGAATTTCCTCAACTCAGACATCGTTCATGTACCTCGGACGGAGAACCTACGGGCGGATAGCTTATCACACAGTGCTAGGAAAAAATCGTCTTTCGTCGTTCACATGGATGCGGAATTACCGACTTGGTTTACAGAGTCAATATGAGTCTATTAATGTCTTGTTGTCAAAAAAAAAAGAATTAAAACAATTGTGTTATTAAAACTAATAACTCATCATTAAATTAGAGAAGTCTCTCTCTCTCGGGTCTCGATATTGTCTCTTATTTTATCTCGATCGGAGTTACCTTTGAAACTTTACGATAAAATTAGCAAAGACTTATTTTCTCGTATGAATTCGAATCAATCGTATAAAACGATAATGGTTAACTCAACAACATGGTTATCTTAACTATATGATTAGTTTCCGTTATTCCGTAAAATCGACGTCATACGAAATTCCTCCGAAAAGAAATCGTAAAAACGTTTTAGTCAAAAAATGGCTCAAAAGGTATAAAACGTGGCAAAAGCCCACTTACAATTTTTTATGAGAATCGGCCCGAAGTCACCATGATGGTTTATCGAATATTCGCGGAAGAAAATAAATGTCAAGTTCGAAGATAAATATCAAGTTCAGAGATAAATGTCAAGTTTCAAAGGATAATCATGAAGATCTGGAAAAATGGAATATTTCCGTGAAAGGATAAACTCGACTCAGCGGCAGAAAAGAAAAGCCGAAACCGACCTAGTAAGAGTATATAAGGGATGCCAAGGCGAGAGGCACAAGAGAGAACTTTTTACACATCAAACTTAGCACTTAGAGCTATTTAGGCAATTTTCCGTTTTTATTATCGAGCTGCGACTCAACTAGGTTTTCAAGTCTTAGTCGTTAGAACTAGGGAACTCACCTACAAACTCTTGTGGCCAAGGCTTTTACCTGTTGTACACGCTCATACACATATTCAGAATAAGATCTTATTTGCTCTCTTTTCGTTATTCTCGATTTATTATTTTGTCTGTTTTTCATATTTTGACTATTTGTCGTATGCTTAGCATAAATCCAGAACCTCAAGAAAAGTCAGGGCTTTCTGGCTTTCTTCCAATTATGGAAATCACGATCACTACAAGAAAAATGGCCTTTCTTAGCGTAAGGAAACAGCTATTAAATTCCTTCGTTAGCGTTATTGAAATTGTTATGTCTGTCCGAGCTATAATAGGTCCCCCTTATATTATAGCATTTTTTGACATGCTATCGTAGTTTTACAATATGATAGCTTTTTTTATGGATTGCTATTACTGAGTGATATTTATAATAGCATGTATATAGGATGCTATATATTCTATACGATAGCAAATTTTACAAGTTATTATATATATTTTTATGGCACAATTCACCATTGTGGTTTGCAATATGATAGCAATTTTGCTAATGATATATTTTCGATATCGTAGCAGTAATTTTGTGTCATAGTATTTGCTGTTATTTATGTGGTAACCTGTTCCTATTCGATTGAAAATCTTATAACCTGCCACATTCATTGATGCAGACACAAGTTTCAAAATACAAAGTCTTAATCCGAACAACAACAAGTTAGCTAGAACATAACCCATACAACAAGTCTCAATCCAAACTAGAACACAATAACATCCAAGTAGAGTGAGTAGAATAGTGCATTACACATGAAAGACGTCTTAACACAAGATCACCTTCTCCTTTGGCCATGCAATGCATGAGCCAGTTGCATCTCCCAAACACTCGATCTCAGAAGATGGACGCCAAACCTCTACGAAAGTCACCTTCACCACATCAATCCAGACTTTAACTGCATTTGGTCCCAAGGGAACAAAGTGAACAGTCTGTTCTGGGTTGTCTGATGCCCAACGTCCTTCTGCAACCACCTGCTTGTTCCCGCCAATGGACATCAACTTGCACTTCTGGTTCTCTTTTGGAGCAGCATCATTTTGACAATGACGCTACAATGTATTCAAGACAAACCATTTTATGTCAATGAAATATATAACAACAAACGGACAGCTACTACAAACTTTTACTAAGATCTTCGAAGAGTGGATGCAACTTGAGTTTTCTTCGGAGTAGCTTTTGGAGGTTGTTGCACTGGAGACTTAGAAACTGGTGACGAAGCAGAAAATGTGTGCCCTGGAGATTTGCTTGTAGCAGTCGATGCTTTAGGAGATGTGGGTCGTGTTGAATTTGTTGTGTTTTCAAACACACACTTACTTGCAGGCCATGCTACAAAGTGCTTAACAGAGTCCCGAAGGTATGTCATTTCTGGTCTAGGTCTCCACAGAAATGTGTCAGGTTCATGCACCACATCTACAAATACTTTCATTGCATTTGGTCCGAGAGGGAGACGATTAACCAATTCTACTTCCACATCAGACTTCTTCTTCCTGCCCCTCTTTGTGATCTTCGTGTCTTTGTTGGTGACCTTACTAGTAGGCGCATTCTTTTTTCATTCATGTAGTCTTTGGACGACCCATTTAATTCACCTGAAACAAATTACACATTAGTTAGTACAAGATACAAAAAGAACTATGAAACTACATCAGTCATCACAAAAAAGAATACACAAGAGTCAAGCATCAAACAAGACACATATCACAGAAGACCTCACAAAAGAACACAAAACAGTCAAGCATCAAACAAGACACATATCACATGCATCACACATATATGCCTTTACAATCAACTCGGGCATTGTGAGCTTCATCTATTTCAACATCCATATCATATCAACTTTGGCCCTCGGGTGCAGATCCTTTCTAATACCAAGATGTTCCAGATCCTTACGTGTATTGAGACCATCCTTCAAATTCCCACAGTGAAGTAACGTTGAGACAATGCTCTTTGCCACATTTCGCTCAATGTGCATTACGTCCAAATTATGCCTCACGGGTAGTTCCTAAATATCAATACAAAAGAAGCAAAACTGTGAGAGTCTTAAAGATAATAATATACAAGGAATATTATGTGTTCAATATAAGACTTACCTCCCAATAAGGAAGTTGAAAGAAGATTGATCCTTTTTTCCATCTTGACAACTCCTCCTCATCAACTTCATCTTTTTCCTCTGCCTCAGATTCACTGGAAACGTCCTCAATATCACAGTCTTTTTCATCACTCACTGTTCTTTTCCTCTTCGTTCTACCTTCTCTAAAATTCCCAAAGTTGTTAACAAAGTGCTTCGGGTTATTGGAAATGTCATGACCAGATAGTATCCTAGACTTTCTCCCGTGTTCAGCGTGTCCATCAAACCAAGCCTTCTTCGACCTATATCCATGCATTGGTGGGAGACCCTTTCTATGAGACATATACACATGCTTCCTACAGAACTTCAGCCACATACTATCAGTGTGTTTCCCGCACACAGGACAACCCATTTTTCCTTTCACTTTGCATCCAGCTAGATCTCCATCGGCTGGAAAATCACTAATAGTCCAGAGCAGCATTGCCTTCATTGTAAATGCAGTGTTACTCACAACATCATATGTTGACTCTCCTTTGCCCCACAACTGATTTAAATCCTCTATTAATGGCTCTAAGTAGACATCAATACTATTACCAGGCTGTTGTGGACCAGGAATGAGCAGTGTTAGCATGATATTCTCCTTCTTCATACATAGGTTAGGAGGCAAATTGTAGTTAACTAACAGCACAGGCCAACAACTGTACTTACTGCTCTGCATGTTGAAAGGATTAAATCCATCCGTAGAGAGTCCCAGCCGTATATTCCTTTCCTCAGCGGCAAATGTGGGATACTTGTCATTCATCTGTTTCCATGTCATAGAATCTACGGGATGCCTTAGTTTCCCATCGCTGCTCTGGTTAGTAGAATGCCACCTTAGGTTTCTGGCCATTTCTTCAGACCTAAACATCCTCTTTAGCCGTGGGATTATTGGAAAGTATCTTAATACTTTCTGTGGGATACCTTTCTTGATCTCACCAGTGTGCTGGTTAATCTTCCATCTTGAGGCCTTACATTTAGGACAACTGTCGAGCTTCTTCAACTTCTTTATGAACAGGCAGCAATCATTAACACACGCATGAATCTTCTCATAACCCATATCAAAAGACTTCAAGAACTTCTTAACTTCGTACAGTGATGTATGCAACACGTTATCCTCTGGTAACATCTCCGGCAACGTCTCAAGTAGATCATCGAAGCTCTTGTCAGACCAGCCATTCTTAGTCTTCAGCCTAAACAATGACACGATGGCTGATAACTTGCTATGGTTTGCGCAGCTTGGATATAATGGGGTTTCAGCATCTGCAATCTTTGCCAAGAACTCATCTTCTTTCATGTCTTCTCCCTCTGCCATCTCACAGAAGTCACGTTCAGTAGCTAACTCTTCATCTAAATTCTCAACAGCTCTGTACAACCCAACAATCTCTTCATTCCACTGCTTCTCTTTCATCTCGCCTTCAGCCACAGAGTATACTTCTCCATGATGATAGCAGTCCTTACGCTGCTTGTACACCTCATCCATTCCCCTTCTAACCAGATGATCGACTATATCTATAGCTGAATGCCGATCTACATTCCAACAGTCTGTGCAAGGGAAGATAATGAACTTATCACCTCCATCACCCGCAGACACAGCTTGGACAAAGTCCCATGCACCCTTCTCATAAGCAGGATCAACTCTGCAGTTATAACATAACAAAACAGAACAATTCATTAAACACTCAAATCCCCTACTGAGTACTAACATGGATCAATATATGTTGATTTCTTACCTTGACAGATGAACCCACGCCTTCTCCAACATTGTTTGATCTATACTTCTTTAAAACCATTAGAACGAGTAAAATGGTCACAGAATACACAAATTCTAAATAACCAACAAGTAAAATGGTCACAAAAAATAGAAACCAACGAGAGTAAAGTAGCCAACGAGAGTCAAACAAATGAAGCTAAATTCTGAAAAAAATTAACAACACTCAGTAAAGTAGTCAACGAGAGTCAAACAAATGAGAATCATGTTATGACTAAGCAAAGACTAAAACAAATCAGAAGCATGTAATGACTAAGCCGAGACTAAACCAAACCATAAACATGTACTAAAGCCACGAGAATTAAACAATTTAAATCAGAATCAAACATATCAGAATCAAACATATCATAATAAAAGAAATGAGAATCAAGGGAAACTGAGATATCGAATAAAATAAACCTCTTCGGTTCGAATCGACTTGAGCTGGAGAGTACCACAGGTTACAGACCACAAAATCGAGCTTCAAGGTCTCGACGGAGAGTTTCGGTTGTGGGAGAGAGGGGTTAGGGTTTTCGAGAGAGAGAGAGAGCTGGAGAGTATCACAGGTTACAGAACACGAAATCGAGCTTCAAGGTGTCGACGGAGAGTTTCGGTTGTGGGAGAAAGGAGTTAGGGTTTTCGAGAGAGAGAGAGAGAGCTGGAGAGTATCACAGGTTACAGAACACGGAATCGAGCTTCAAGGTGTCGACGGAGAGATTTGGGCGTGGGAGAAAGGGGTAGGGTTTTCTTGACTGAGAGAGAGAGTTACTCATTTTTTTTTTAATTTAGTTGTCGACAATCATTTTTTTTATCCTTATGTATCCTAAGTGTTACGGTAAAGAGGGAATAGATTTAGTATTTCGCGGTTCTCAAATTTTCACTAAGTATAAGCGGTACGCGTGCTTTTCTATTCCCGCTTTGTGAATTTTTCCCGACAGCATTAAGTTAATGCTATGAATATGTCCCGAAATCGAAAAAATTATCTACCATAACAGTTTGAAAATCCGTGCTATCCCGCTATGCTATAAAAGGCCATATTTCTTGTAGTGGATGTGAATTTTGGTTTCCACATATATATGTTTTGTTCGATAAATACACATATATTATTCCATGCAAATCGTTTATTTTAATCTCTTAGATTTGTAGGCAAATAAGCTATAATCGGATCACATGCATCAAGTACTTTTAGAAATATATGATTGTGAGCTGAAAATTGACGGTTATGCGAATTTTCATCCTATTTTTATCAAAGTATTGGTAAAAATTTAAATAACAACAAAATCGAAACTATTATGACTATGAACGGAGACGTTATACTGTTTATATGACATTAAAAACTGTACCGGAGGCAGAGTTACAGTCAAAGAGGACACTAGTGAGATCGACATGCCAGAGGAATGGTGGCAAAAACGTATAGTAAGGTACGATTAAAATTATATTTTTATTACATATTGTTTTAAGGTTTTAACGTGTGATTTCAACTAAATATTTTTTAAATGGTGGTAATAGGAGATACTTGATGCCATGCATATAAAAAAGCATCCTCTTGTATGATCTCATGGAAAGTGTATTTAGAAACTGTAGATTCGGCGATGAACCAGTTCAGTCACCAAGTTTAAGTCGACTAAATCAATAAACAATGAATCTGATAAAGGCCGAAGAAATAATACCGAATATTGAAATCGTTGAAGATGAACCAGTCATCAAAACACACAAGAAGCAGTGACATACACAAACCAAAACGAAGACATAGCAGAAACACCTAATGGATCACAAATTTCTTCAAGGCATGGAAGACAACCTCGAGGAAAGTCTGCCATCGAAAAAGCGATTGAAAATAGTGCTCATTTTATTACGGAGTATCGTGAACAACATGGTGCTATCCTTTTCTACCAAGATGCCACTAACGTTCGTAGAGGTGTTGATATCCCCAAGCGTACACCATTTTGGCGAGCTGCAATACGGTATCTTACCCAAGTTAACCATGCATCAGCGTTTGTTGTCTTACCCAAGCCAACTTATGCATTCAGCAAGTTTTAAATTTCATATTGTTTTGTTCTGCAACTCAATTTATCTTCCACCATTTTTCAATTACTCAAGTGTTACCAATCCAAGCCAAAGACAACACACATCTTTCCGACCATGCTAAAACCAAAAACTTACAAAGGACAAGGACTTTACCAAAGAAATGAAGTCACAGAAAGCCATCAATATCATCATTCATCACGTAAGAGGAAAAGCTTACTTTTGATTGTTTATTACAATTAGCACAAAATTGCGCATAAATTTTGTAGGAAGAGTAAAATTTCAAAATTTATGGTAAAGATTTTGTTGATTTTTAACAATTACCACTCGTAAGAATCTATATTATTAAAAGACAAGTACCCATTAAAAACACCTCTAAGTTTTCTAACTTATTTACACTTCCATACCATTGAGAATTAAATTAAACTACATATTTTAATGTTTGTCTTTTCCAGTTAAATTAATGAATTTTCCTTAATCAAATTTAAACTTAATGTCATTAAATGAACCTACATATTTTAATGCTTGTCTTTTCCGGTTAAATTAATGAGTTTTTCTTAATCAAATTTAAACTTAATGTCATTAAATGAACCTAAAAATACATCATATTTAACGTAGCTTATTACAGACGAGTACAGCCCAATAATGAACTTGAATTTTATTTTTACGAAAACGTGAATCACTTGACTTATGTAATATTTAAAATATATTAACTACAATATAACAAATGCATATAACCTACCTATGCTTTAGTTTGAAATGATCATGCTCAAGTTTTATATAGTCAACTTACATCATGCATCGATCGATGTACAATATTCAAACCACCTATAGCTTTCGTTTTCTTTATTTGATGTATCAACAAACCAATCATCTCATTGATTTTCTAAGCTTTATAAAAAAAAACAAATCAATAAATACAAACTCAAAATCCAATATCTTCTATTAATCAAAACAAAATATCTTCAATGTCGTATCTTTAATGTACCTATTAAATATAGAAACTATAACCATAACTACACTAATTATAAGAATAGATTTGATTCCAACCAATTGATCTATTACTTCAGTAATTGATTTGCTTGCAGAAGATGAAACAATAAATTTAAAATTTATAAGAATATAAAGATATAGAGATTCCAACAATTGCTTATATTTGCGTATGATTTTCACATAATAAGCTTCAAATTGAACATTGAAAAAGATAGAGAGATTTTTTTTAATCTTTTACCGACACAGAACTTAAACAAAACGAAGAATTAAAGGTAATTTTTTTTGTTACACTTCCCGAAAAAAAACGGTTACAACATGGGCTTTCATAATATGGCTTTTTAACATATTAATGTTATGGACATTTAATAATTATCTTGACGAAAAACAAAGACTATAAATAATTTATTATTAATAAAATTATGAAATTATTTACAATTTGATGACTAATTCATTGCCTTTTTTTATATGTTAATTTTTTCATAGAAGTTTAACAATCATTTTATTTTATTTAAACATGTATAACTAATTTATAATCTTTTATGCCATACTAAGTCATAATATAATATTTCTTCATATTTTACATTAATAACCATTGT
Organism: Brassica incana; assembly: GCA_945779075.1. Classification (NCBI taxonomy): domain Eukaryota; kingdom Viridiplantae; phylum Streptophyta; class Magnoliopsida; order Brassicales; family Brassicaceae; genus Brassica; species Brassica incana. The sequence continues at coordinate 286,986 of CALZFW010000021.1, read as the reverse complement.
TTTTTATATATCGTCTACAATTCTCTAATTACGTCTATTTGTTCAATTTTTTATATGATATCGAATATTCGTCATAAATTGATGGTTTAAGATGCCAAAAAAATTATTTACTTGGTGAATATAATACATCAAATATTACAAATACATCATTTAGTTAAATAAATAAACAAAAACCGAGACCAAACTCTCTCTAGAAAACCCTAGCCGCCAGGGGCTTCCTCCCTTGGCCTTCTCCTCCTCTGCCATGGATTCCGGTCAGTTGATGGAGCCTGACCCTCCAGAACCTCCCGATCCACCCTTATCTCCCGTTAGAACCTCTAACAAATCCTTCTCTCCCGTCAAAGCTCTCATCCTCTGCAAATCCCATATCATCAATGGAGTTTCATTCTTGGACAGATCTGTCTTTTCCAAGAGACTTTCCATCTCATCTTTCCATCTCCTGTTACCGTCCTCTGCTTCAGAATCATTCATGAGTCCAGATTTAAATATGAAGCTTTCTCAGATCTCAGTGTATTCTGCCTCTGGAGTTCTTTGGCTTTCCATCTCCTCTATGATTTTGGTCCTAAGAAGCTCTTCTACTTCAGTCCCGGTGGCTGGTTTGTTGGTGCTTGGTTTGGGTTCCTCCAATGGCCTTATTACTGCGGAATGCGGTCTCTTTTTATGGGTTTCTTTGTCTCCCGTCGCAGTCACTGTATGTTTTACCTCACAGCTTGTCAATCTGGTTGTAGCTTCGTGCACGGGTTGCTCGGCCCTCATCACCACCTCATGCTTCATTCATCTCCCAACAATCCAGGTTGTATCTCTGAGATTTTCAAACTTATTCACTGCAGGTGTTGTGTTGATTGTTTTGGAGTGTTCTCCTGGTCTGTCCCTAGCCTTGGTGCGGCCATTTACTGCAGTATGCAGTCTCTTTACTGCTTTATGCAGTTCTGTCTGTGTTATATTGAAGTACTTTTGCATTCTGTTGTGGCAGCTTGATGTAGTTATGTCTGACATTTCAATTCCTTGGGTCTTGTTTGTCGACATTTACTGCCCTCTTTCCTCCTCTATGGAGTGTGTTCCCCTTCCAATTTCATCATCTACTTTAAGCGGTTTTGTTTCAGGAAGTAAAACGTTTAAGATTAGAGATACTTCAGATATTGAAGATCTAATCAAAGGCTCATCAAAATGATGTTCAATCGCCCATGTGTGTGTAGCCATTTCAAGGATTGTCAATTGTGCACTTGCTGCTGTTTCAATCTCAGGAATTATATCACTAAATGTGGTCTTTAATTCTCAAGGCTTACTTTCACCTTGCAACTTGGTTGTTGAGACTAGAGGACTTCTCCACGCCATTAGTTGTTTAAGTGTTTTGTATGCTTCTATCTTTTTTAGCTTCATTGTAATTGTTGTTTGTTTGGCCAGAATGACTTTGTTATCATGTTCTGTAAACACTTTCTCCTTAAATGGAGAGTAAGAATCTATAAAATTTTAGGTTTGTCAAAAAAAAAAAATAAACAAAAACCGAAAATTCATACCTGCGCATAGTCTAGTAAATATTACAAGAAGTAAAGTTAATAAACGAGTAAACCGTAAACCATATTTCCGGTTAATGAATTTAATTTTGAGAAAGGAAAAAACTTATAGGAATTAGGGTTTTGAGTTACGCCGCCTAGCAACCCTCTATATAAATTGAGCTTCCTCTTTCTATCTCTATTATCTTCTCATTTGTCTTCTTTAGCTTTTGTTTCTCTGTTTCCTTAGACTTTTATCCTTAATCGATTGTGTGTTTATAGTTTCTTAGTTCGATAAAAGAAAAGCCCGATGAAGAAGAATTCCCAAAAGATAGGAAGTGCCGTATGACACTTTAAACGCAGAGGCGGACTGAATCGAGGATTGCATCCGGTTTTTGGTATCTCAATCCTCCGTTCAGTCTTCTCCCCACGACCGTACGCGGGTCCTAACCCGGGTCCGTTTACGACTCGTGTTCGAAGCTGCCCGGACCGGGCTGGGCTATCATAACCGTACTTCCCACCGTTTCCGTGTCCGCTTCTGTGTGGTTGATTTTAAACGGGTTTCTGAGGGTTTGATTTTCTTGTTTTTTATAATTGTCCGATGCCACGTCGACGATAGCTTTATTGGCAATGATCATCGATGCTACATTGGACATAAACGGATGTTTGTGTTTCGCTATTCTGATAGGAACCTGTGGATCTTGATTCTCTTGTGGTCTACGGAGCCATTTCGGCGATTACATTTTTTAATAATAGTGATTATTGGGAAGTAGAATTGATGATGATTATTGCTAAAATATGGAATTACCGTCTGAACTTTGATGTGAAAAACGCTGGCTTTACTGAAATTTACTTCCCACTAGTTTTTGAAAGATTTGATTTTTATTTTGCTGGGACAGTGACGATTGATATTAAGGTCTCGTTCGTCGTAACATTGGCCGTAAAAAAGCCTATTTGCCGACCATTCTGTTATATCACCACCCATATTCTGAGTCCTTTTATCGTGATTTTTTTTTTTTAATTTGGCCCATGATTAAAACGATTAAGACAAGCATATGTCTGAATTAATCCATGTTGATAAACCTAATCTTTCAATGAGGCTGTTTTGTTATCTATTATTACTGTTGTTGAGTTTAGTAGGAAGGAAGGGTCAAGTGAGGAATATTAATGCATAGTTCAGATGATCACCATGATTACAAATCTGAAGCATAGTCTTTCGCTCCTATCTGATGACCCAATCCAAATTCTTTCTCTTTTATGTTTTTTCTGTGTTTTTTTTCTGAGTTGTGATATTATTTATGCCTACCAATTTTTGAATATTGTTATTGTTATAATTGCTTTTGTTATTGTTATAATAACTTATATATCAATGAAACGTCAAGATCTATAAACCGTATCTGGATGAAGTCATAACGAATATATACTTGCAAGATACCAAAAGATGTTTTGTGGTATGAGTGACTGAAAGTGACATTGTTTACAAACCAATTCAAATATTCAAGTGTAACAGCAACGAATTTGAAAGTATGACAATCCCCATCCAATGTTATCAGTGTGCAACTGGATGTAATTCTCATATAGCCTCGTTTTTGTGCTGGAATCTGAATTTTTGTAAAACGATTTACTGTTAGCCTGGGTTTTTGGCAATCCCAGGTTGATGTGTAAACCTGTTTTTCCAATAGACAAGTTCAAACCTCTTGAGGATTGGACATATGATGTGTATATTTGAACTCCATTACTTCTTTTGGTCTATGAAAGTTATAGATAACTTTGAGTTCTATCTAATGCAAAAAACTTTGAAAAAGACTACTTGCAACATACTGAAACATATGAGAGTTTGCATCCCCTGACACTGTTAACCAAGCGATGCAAATTCATTAACAGATTCTCATATAGCATGTTCCCTTGATTTATGTATATTTATCTGCTATTTCTAAGAGACAAGCACATAGTTCTTGATGCTTGGATAACATTGAAACATAAGTATATGAGAGTTTGCATCCCCTTACACTGTTAACCAACCTGTTCAGCCCTTGATTTATGTGTTTTTTGGAAGTTAAATATAGATATTCCAATATAGCTTCTGTTGTCTTGATTTATGCATATTTATCTGCTATTTCTAAGAGACAAGCACATAGTTCTTGATGCTTGGATAACATTGCCATATGATCTGCATCTTCGATCTCCATTACTTCCTTTGGCTTAAAGTTGTTGATTATCAAACGCTGGTACTCCTCACCTATTAAATTATCCTCCCCGCAGATAATACAAATACGTGTAACCGATCCATACCCTTCCTCACTGAAGCTTCTTGTCCCTGCAAGATTGTCCGTAGCTAAAGCAGGGCTTTCCCTCGCCAACAACTTGGCCAGTTCAAGATCCTAGCATACGATTGGACTCACTTTACTAACAAATCAATAGAGGTTTGATTAAGCTTAGAGTAGTACTCTTACTTGGACGGGAGAGTGTTGATATAGTTTCTTGGCCATGAACTCTGGTCCGAAAAGAACAGTATGTAAAGATCCGTAGCTACGGAACACGGTGTCCAACAACTCTTCTTGTCGAATGCTTGGGACAAACTATAAAATATTACTCAGAATCAGCTGAAACTGATCACACTGTTTCAATCAGTGAAGAGATTATTATTACCTTTTCGAAAGGGTAAGAAGGAGGGTTCGTGGTGTCGGGCATAGTAGCTGTCAAGAAGACAATAGCAGCGATCTTACGAGGGAAGATGTCGGCAGCTAGAGCAGCTGGTATGCCTCCCATGCTATGAGCAACAATTATCACTTGTTCTTCATCATACGAGCTGAGAACCTCAAGCAAGGGTTTGGAGTAATCTTCTAAGCTCTGGATCTCTTCCACTTTGATCGTGCTTATACCCGACGCAGCAAGATCCACTGCAACCACGCCGTGACCGGCAGCCTCGAGATGTGGTATTATCTTGTACCAACACCATGCCCCATGGCAGACCCCGTGGACAAGCACAAACCTCTTCTTTTCTTTCTCCATTTGACTTTTTTTTTTTTTTTTTTGTTACCGAATGTTGCTGATCTTGCTTTCTTGAATTTATTTTTAGTGAGAATTGTTTGAAGTTTAGATGAGAATTGTTCAGAGGAAAAGGAGAAAGAGAATTGAAGTTTAGAGTTTAGAAAGAGAATTGGTCATGAGAGGAGAGAAGAAAGAATAAAAAAAAAAAAGAGTGGTCGAGAAAGAAAACCATAAAGTTAACTAAAAAACAAAAAAAAAATGTGGAAAAAAACTCTACATGCAAACGTGTGTGGAGCAGAAGTGAAGTAGGCGCAAGTCTAAAAGAAGAAACATGAAATTATACTCTGTCAGTACATATTAGTACTTTGACTTCTCTGCAATTTTCTGCAACGAACTGGACATTGTGTCAGATGGAAAAAAGCATTTTTGTCCAATGTTGAACACAACTGTGTCTTGTGAACCGGGCGGTCTGGTGGTATAGGAACCTCGGCTGAGGTGTCCGCCATCACGAGTTCGAGCCCCGGCCACAGCGGATTTAACATCCCTTCTGTTGGGGCGCTGGACCCCCTACGGGATAGTTGGGAATGTGGCTGCCCAGATACCAAAGTTATCAAAAAAAAAAAAAAAAAAAAAAAAAAAAAAACTGTGTCTTGTTCCACAGTTGTCACTCAATGCGCAAGTCTCTAATTCGAATCTCATTTGTGGGTACACTAAATCTCCCAAAGCACAAATAGCTTATGCCTCTACTCCATTAACTTTTTGGCTGTTTATTCTCGTGTGTTACCAAATATGTGTAGATATATCTTATCGAAGTGAAATTAAGAACAATATTTGTGTGATAAGTGCAAAAATCCAAGGCACGTGATGGACATTGTTTTCTTTTCCAACCATTCTAATCTTTTGTATCAATTTGGCGTTACAAATAGTGAAACAGAACAAAAACCCTGGGAAGAGCCATCAAAGAGACTTCTCACCCCACCTTTCTTGAGCTTTGATGCTGCATCCACATGTTGTGTGGTAACTGAAAAGCTTTTATTTAGCGTCACTTCTTTGTACCGCCGGTACAAGTCTTTTTTTCTTATAACTATCATTCCTTTCGAATCAATAAATCATACTGCAATAACAAAGTTTACCTCACATTCAGTCTCACAATCCCTATGAATCAAACCCACACAGACATGTATTTTTCTTTCTTTTCAGAACCAAGTATGTGCCCCATACACAAATAATGAATGGATCCAAAATCGTCTCATGATGCTTATATTTTCCAATCTTCTTGGAGAATATTTACTGACATTTATTCATACCCGACTACATTTTATTCGACCTCTCCATTCCATGTTATAAGTAGAGTTATTCAGAAGTAGGAGAGGACCTGCCTTGAATCAAAACGTGATTGTTCTGAATAGCTCTGGCTTTGGCATTCCTTCCGTTGCTCTCCATATTATGTTTTCCAGTTTCTCACATAACTTCTTGTAGAACTGCAAATGCAATATACCATAAAATCAACACAACAATGATGCACTCTCTCTTTTGATAACGCAATTGCTGTAGCTCAGATATTATTTAACAAACCTTGTGGTACTCAAGTGTTTCACCAGCAGCCTTCCTAACGTCTACCATGAACAGCGATGGTGCCACCTCGTAAACCTGCATATTACGTTCATTTTAAAACTTTATAGAAACCCCTTTTCTCGATGAAGTTAGACTAGAAATACAACCTCTATCACAACAGCAAATTGCCCTGCCTTGATTGAAGATAAACCCTCCAGCCTTGTCTGTTCATCACACATAGCGTGCATTGTCAAGAAAACAGTTCATAGCAACTCGACATTATAAAACTGAAAAGTTTACGCTAGATCTTCCATTTTTTAACGTCAGAGATATAAACTAAGTTTCCTTGGCAATCATATCAATTTACACATAAAACCTATTAAAGTAGAGAGTTTGAGAAGAAACGCATAATAGTAAGTGATATAAGGAATTAGATACCTTGAAGTTGCGCGTATGAGCCCTAAACCCCATTGAGGTCGCAACAGCCTCAATATTAGCAATTATCACACTAGGCTCCCTTCTAGAAACAAAACGTGTTTGCCTTTTCACAAAATCCTGCGAGAGACAGATCTTAAAGGATAAGCCACCAATATGCATGCAAGGAACATCACGGATTCCATTTTTATCTACCAATATGCCAAGCAACCAATTATCTTATGAACCTATATTTTTTTTACAGAACTAGAACACCGCATCATTCAAAGGTTAACACCATCCATAAGTATGTCAAAACAGGTACTACCTGTCGCTTGTCAAATAATGCTGATAGGTTTAAGCCTTGTGATAATGTAATCATCTCAAAAGCATTCATCATTAGGGGTCCCTCATATCTCCTCTCTATATTCTCCGCTACATAACTTCCCTGTGAACAAAAGTGCAACTGACAGGGTCAAATGTATGTAAAGCAACCAAAATTAGCTTGAGCTAAGACACATGAGGATGTTTTCTTTGCATTTTGGTTACCACTTTGGGACGAGCACTAAACACTGTAGATGACTGTATGTACAAATTTGTGGGCCATACCATAGCTTTCATAATCTTAGTAGGAGATACATGTTTGATAAGTCACTGTGCATAATTAATGTTCCTAAACGATCTTAACAGTTAAATGAAATTTCACGAACAAAGAGCATGGAAAGACCAACCTCAATTCCATCAAAAACTGCACGAACATCATCCAAATTAACTTCTTCCTCTTCCTTTGCTCGAGTAGGCATGTAATTCAACTTGAACCAACGATCTTTCCTAATTCCTTGAATTTGAATACGCTGCACTAATTGGGAAACATCCACAGATAAGGAGATAAAAATTTACCAAAGACTTTAAATAAATAGCAACAAACATGAACGCTTGGAGAGGACGAATCAAAACACTCACTGTATTGGGGTTGGGGTCAAGTATCCTCTGTATTAAAGACTTCACATCTGCAGAGAACCACTGTGGACAAGAAAACTCTGCTGCACTAATCTGTAAGAAAAGTAATGATGACTAATTCAATTTTCCTGATAAGGATGCAAAAAAAAAAAAAAAAGAGTAAATTACCACTTACTTTTCTGTACAATGATGGAAGATCAGTCTCAGAAAAGGGCAAGAATCCAGCCATAATGACGAAAAGAATAACCCCGCAAGACCAAATATCTGCTGCTGAACCATCGTAACCTTGACCATTAAGTACCTCTGGAGCTGCATAGTTTGGAGTTCCACACGTGGTCCGCAGAAGTTCTACTCCCTGATTCAATACATAACACACAATTTTTTTAAAAAAATGAGCTCAAAAGTATCTAAATGAACAAGAGCCAGTGGTGAGAACTTACTTGCTGAGGCAATGCACTGAGTCCGAAATCCGAAACCTTCAGGTTACCATTGTTATCGAGTAAAAGATTTTCAGGCTGCAATTTTATCATATAATGACACCACATAGATTATCAAAGCCTGGAATGCAAGTAGAAATGTTCTAAAAAGGAACCAAAACAAAAAAGGGATAATACTTTGAGGTCACGGTGGTAAACACCCTTGCAGTGACAATGAGCAATAGCATCTATAAGCTGTTGAAAGTATTTGCGAGCCTCACTTTCTTCAAGTCTCCCTTTATGAACCTGCACGAAGTGAAGACGACATCCAAAACAAGAATTGAAGTGGAAAGCTAGAACTACATAGACTTTCAAGTAATGACAAAGTATGAAATGACATACAATTCTATCAAAGAGCTCTCCTCCAGTCACAAACTCCAAAACGATATATATTTTAGAAGGACTCGCCAAGACCTACATCGCAACATCATCATCATCATGCAAAAGGAGAGACAAACTTGGTGGATGCAAGGAAACATAGACATACCTCATACAACCTGACTATGTTAGGGTGACGTACAATCTTCATTATAGATATCTCTCTTTTGATCTGGACAAGAAAAAATTAGAAAGAGAGCTTCAAGCAAAAGCAAGAACCATACAACATTTAACAGTCAGGGTACCTGATCAGCCATTTTGTTCTTAAGTATAGTACTCTTAGCCATGATTTTAATGGCAACGTTTTCTCCACTGTCTGTGTTCCTCGCAAACTTAACCTTTGCGAAACTGCCTTCCCCTATGGTCCGACCAACCTCATATTTACCCAGTTTCCTCGTTTTCTTTGTCATAATTCTTTTCTTCTGATCCATTACATCAGCTGCATCAATCAATATTATTCAGAAAACTTCACTGAAAATATAAACAAGCCACAAGGAACAGGTTCAATTCCTCTTAACAAACAACAATCTGGCGATTTGAAAAAAAAAAAAAAAAACAATTCAATTCTTAATGGTTCAGTGGAAAAGAGCCAATTTTAGGAGCGAAAGAGGGCAAAACAGGAGAAGTTCGTATGAGATTAGTAACAACAAGACATGAAAGTACGGTCTTTGATCAAAGCATAAACAGAATCGTAATTGCGAAATCTACAATCTTTGATCAGAGAATTAAAAGTAAATCCTTACCCTTTTTGGTGAAGATTAAGCGAATTAATTAACGAGCGATCCTCAGTTTTTTTCGACTGACCAAAAATTTACGAGTTATTTGATTTTGGATGGACCAGGCGAAAGAAAACAAAGATGGAGCCTACTTACTACAAGTAGAGGAGTCCCTGTTGTGATCAAAGTCACCACAAACGTTGGATCGATATGAAACATATCCGAACCGTTCGATGATGTTTTTTTCTGGTAATTGTTTAGAGATGCAAGGATGTCATAAGCAACACTATTTTTAATTCTTTTATTCATTTTGTTGTTTCTTGCAGAGATTTTCATTGAAACGGATCAAGATACCACCCGCCACCGAGTCGCTGACAGCTAGTCATGCCCGCCTTATAATTATTTTCGGGGGTGCAATTTTGTAAAAACTTTTTTTTTTGTTTTGAGAAACGGCCTAAGTTTGTTAAAACTTGTTACTAGAAACTCACAAAGAACAGTTTTCAAATATAGTAATTAACAAAACACTTAAAACAATATTATATTAGATAAATGATAAATTGTTTAAAATACTTTCAAGTTTGTTATCATTTAAAAAATATATTTAATCAAAAATACTGTCACATTTGGATTTAGAATTAGTGATTATTATTTAGGGTTTATTATTAGAGGTTAGAGTTGGGTTTATAAATTTCTATAAATGTTTTATAAATTATTATTAAGCATTTATTAATGATTTAAGAGGTTTAATGTGTTTTTCTTTATAAAAAATTTAAGAACTGATTGAATTACAAAAAAGGACTTGCAGTTTAAATTCTAATAACCAGTAGCATGAGATAATAAATCTCTTTTATATCTAGTTAGATAATATTTAACATACCTCAAGCATAGGTTATTAACTTCAAACACATCATCTGAGAATAACTATGTAGAAGTAAATTTAATTAGTAATATTATGAGAGAAACTGTTATATTATTTTATAGAGAAAAAGATAAAAATAGCATTAAATCAAGTTTTTGTTCTCAAACTAGCATTCAAGGTCAAAAGTCACAAAAATAGCACTTAATGTTTTATCAAAAGTCACAAACTTGGGGTTTAGAGTTAAATGGTGAGGTTTAGGATTTAGGGTTTAGGGTTTAGAGTTTAGAGTTTAGGGTTTAGGGTTTAGAGTTTAGAGTTTAGGGTTTAGGGTTTAGGGTTTAAGGTTTAGCGTTTAGGGTTTAGAGTTTAGGGTTTAGGGTTTAGGGTTTAGGGTTTAGAATTTAGAGTCGAGAAATGGGGTTTTGGGGATAAGATTTCAAATTTTGAAAAATAAAAAAATTAAAATTTTCAAAGGATAAACTTAGAAATGTGCTATTTTGGTCATTTTAGTTTTTGAGTGCTATTTTTGTGATATAAACTTAGAAATGTGCTATTTTGAAGATTTGCCCTATTTTATAACTACAACACAAAAATACCATATGAGAATTGATTAACTATGTCACCATCATAATACATATTTCAGCATCTGGCGACAACGAACACGTTATTTCTCAAACCGAATCGCAATGCCATCTACTGCTTGGCTTTCAATTTTGCACACTATACATAGCAAATAATGTTATGACATCTAAATTATGTTATAATATATTCTGAAAGGATTACTATACGTCATATCTTCAATAGAGAAACTCAGAAAAAATCATTTTCCTATGTTTCAAAATTTTAATTAAATTGAACTAGTTTAGAACTAATTATCATACTGGTAACATCTGAAAATCAATCGAAAATTAAACAAAATAACGTTTAGACTTGTTTAAAAAAAACTAACATTATATTATTAATCACCAACAATTTTTTTGAAATCAAGCATCCTATGAGACAATAGCAATAAATTAAACAGTGGTGTATATACTGAATTTGATTTAAATATGTTATTGGTTTTCTTGATTTTACCATCGTGTGTCTTTATCTTGAAATCTCTTGTATCATATCATTTGTTTTATCAGAAGTCATTGATAAAATATGCAACACATTCATGAAGAATAGTTGCTTGGATTTTTTTCTCCTGCTATCAATGTAAACATAAAAGATACACATAAATTTGTAACTGATACCATAATTATTGTAAATTTTAATATATAAAACCATATATAGCAAAAATTATTAGTTTAGTTAACCTATGAGATGATAATTTTATTTTTCATTTTCTGAGTAGCTTAGCTTAAATACGATGAGAGGTCTCTTAAGAGACGTCCACATTTGACAAAGATATATAATTTTTTATTTTTGTGTAAAAACGAGAATATTTTTCAAAAGTAGAGAATTTTTTGAAATTATTTTCATAATAGATATATATGTAATTGAGCTAAATAAATACATGTATTAAATTATTTTGATATTACAAAAGTTTTAACTTATACTGAAAAGAACAATTGCATGTTAGAATATATCGAAAACGAAAATATCAAATAATCTCAACAGTATGTACTATAATTACTTTACCCACACAGAGGGAATATATATTTCCATTCGAAAATACTAATGATTATATATTTTAATAATTAACATAACCCAAACAAAATAAAAGCGTAAATATTTATGATTACACGGTACAATGTTCATACATAAAGTAAAGAAAAACAAATATCCAATTAACTTTCAAATAGAATTAGGAGTGTTTAATCTGGTAAAACCGAACCGAATCGAAATATAGAAAGTTGTTGATAGTATCAAATATACCGAAATGGATGTCATTTAAAAAAAAAGTACGTGGATATGGTTTGCTATATAAACCGATCAAATATGTTAAAATATAGTGGTATAACTATATGTAAACTATATAATATGATTAATAATATATACATAATTTATTTGATATATGATCCTCATACTTAAAATGTTGATTTTAGTAATATTTTATTTTATTTAAGTTAAAAGCTATCTTTTATTTTTATCAAATTAAACAAAATATAAATTTTACTTTTTTACAATATGTGTGTTAATATTTAGTTATTTAATAGTATTTTGGTTATTAATATTTTTATTTTTATTCTATAAAACTATTGATATTATTAACTAAATATGTTTACTAATTATTTAAATAGTAAAATAAAAAATAAAAAATAATCTATTTAAAAATCGAGTTATCTTTGTGTTATATTAAAGCTGATATCAAATCATATAAAGTAAGATTCACAAAAATATAAAGGATAAATATATTTATAGTTTTTTGGTATAAACCGAATAAACTGAAAACTGAGGGTATATACACCAAACCAAACTAAAGTAGATATAGTTTTAACATGGTAGCTATTCTTTATAATCCAGAAAAATCAAAAAACCGGAACTGATATTCAGATTGGACAGAATCATAAAACTATAAGAAGTAACATGTCTCGTCTTGATGATATCTTCAGACGTGGAATTTCAAAAAAATAAAATAAAAAAATGACTAAGTTTCAAAAAAAAAATTGCGTTGTCGTGAACTTCTTTTTAATGCATTTGAGTCATATTCCGAATTTACTGTCGATTTATCTTAGATTGTTTCTAATTTTATTCTTTATACTTAAAATTGTTATTGATTGCAGTGAATTATGATTAACTCTTGTTAGCGTAGCAGCATGAATGCTTAAGTTTTAATGAAAATTACTAGATTTTGGTCCGCGCGGGATTATTTTTGCCATAAATTTTTATTTCTGTTCGGTTAAATTTCGTTTCTGGTTTTAGGTTTTTATGTTAAAGAGATCAAAATCGTTTGATTATGTATGGATTTGAGCTCAGATTCTTTGACCTGGTTAGTTTTGGATATTTGTACGTTGAGTCGTTTCTCGGTTTAGTTCCAATTAAGTTTTAATTTGTTATGTTCTGCAAATATAGAAATCGATCTGATATATATGTTCACTGTTTCGTCTTTACTTTTATATTTTATGTTTGGTTATGTTTTAGTTTGGTTATCGGTTTTCGATTTATATGTCGTAGATTAAATTTTTCTTTAATAACTTATCTTGCATTTGACTCATAACAGATTAAAAATATTTTGAATGATAAATTTTGCAAAAAAAATTTAATTTATTTATTTTTTAAATAAGTAAAGATATTTCTACATGTGTTTTTAATTTGGACAATAAAGTAAATGCAAATTATGAAAATTGTTTACAATTACAAAAATTGTTTACAATTATAAAAAAACTTCCAATTTATTACATTTAATTTTGGTCTCCGTGGTTCTATTTATTTTACTAAGGAAAGTAAAATTAGTTTCCAATTATAAAAGTGGTTTAAAAAAAAAAAGTCCAACATTAATTCAGGTTGGACTTATAATTCATGTAAGTTGAGCTTATAAATCATCTTGAATTATTATCAATATCGGTTAAACCCAAAACACGTTAATACCAAAAGACAAAAGGTAAGTTGTCTTTTTGACATTCCACAATTATTTTCTTTTGAAAAAAAACGTTCGTCTCTATATCAAAATCTGTAAACGCAGATCTGATGAAACTTGCTCCATCAACACAGATCGTTAAAGATATATCTCCAATAATCAATTTTTGTTGATAAATATATTATAGGCTCATCGAAACAGCTACTTATGATACTTTGCATGTTGAATCCGATGAATGATCTGCTTCATCCGAGGCTGACTTGTCAGTTTCGTATATGTCTGAAGAAGATCTGAAAAGTCATATCTCAATACAAAACAAAGATCTGGAGCCAAAGGGTCCAGAAACATCGATCTCTTCAGGTCAATAGCCTTATTAGTAAGTTTGTTCAGCCAGTCTACTTAAACAATAAAAAAATCAAAATCTTAAGCATTTTAAATTTTCAGAATATGTTTCATGTCACCCGATGTGTTAAGACGTTAAAACCTTGTGGATCAAAGACCAGGAGTAACATGCTTACACATCACCTGAAACTTCTTGTTGTGAAGATAAGTCTTCAAGTTTTCTCACATCTTTTAAAGTTGCATGCTTTAATATATTTATATTTATATTTTGGTATCTGATCTCTTTTTTATTTTACTGACAATGGTTTGAAAATTTGTTTCTATACATACTTGAGGACACAATGTTTCGTACGTTATATGATCTATTATTTACTCAGACATGTCGATTGAATATATTAGTGTATGTATTCAAGTGTTTGATTATTGGATGTTGGAATCTTTACTAAATTGCAATATATTTATGTTTAAGATCAATAACAATTAGTTTTCATTTGTTTTGGCTACATGTGTGATTAAAAAATGATATGTGAACTAAACAATAACCCTTTCCGAGCCAAAAAAAAAATGATATGTGAACTTCATGATTGGTTTGTTGTGATTGCTACGGGCATCCCCGTCAGTGGTTCACTCCCCCTATCTCTCACATTTTCCAAAAAAAATAATAATATTATAATATTTATAGATCCCACTGATTTTATGAACCTGTTTTGCAGAGGTGCTTTCTTGTGAACCCATTTCATCACTATTTCGCAGGCTCCACGCCACGTGGCCGCCCGCGATTGACTCCGTTATTTTTTTTTTTTAAATCAAACAAAAAAAAATATAATTAATTATATTGTTTTGGGAATCGAGCCCTCCCTAAGTTTCACTAATGGAGATGTTCTAACACTCATTGTCTCTTTGTTTTTTATTTATTTTAATATTCCTGTGATTGTACTGAATATTGATATCTACATTTAAGACTTCTGTCATGTACTGTTATTGTTTAGATTATTAGATTAAGATAATTAGAAACTATAAAAGGATCTTCAGTCTTAAATCTTCTAAGTGATATATCGTTTGTTATTCAGTACATGGTTCTAGGCCCAGGACTTATTATCCGAGATCCGGATTCGATCCGAGATCCGCTCCAGATCCGCTCCGAAAATAAGATATCCGGGGTGCCCGGATCCGAATCCGGATAGTATAATCTTGGATCCGTGCAAACCGAATCCGGATCCGGATATCTTAATTTTTAGGTCCGGATATCCGGATCCGGATCCGTATTTTTAAAATACATTAAATTTTTAAATTTTATTAATATTTATATTTGATATATTAATATTTATACATGAATTAATCTTATAATATTATATTTTAGTTTTACAATATTATAAACATATATAAATATTTAATTTATGCATTATATTAAAAAAATAGTATTTTTTGTTAAAAAATTATTTTTAATTATTTTGACGGATCCGGATATCCGCAGATAATAGAATATCGAGACGGATATCCGAAACCCGGATATCCGGATACCACGAATCCGGATCCGGATATTAAATCAACAGATTCGACGGATTCTGATCCGAATCCAGATACCCTAAATTTCCCGGATATCCGGATCCGTCCCACGGCTACATGGTTCTCACCTCTTTTCAATATTCATTTCTGATTAACGGAGAAACAATTTGAAAAATAAACCTTCAATGTATAAATTATTTACAAGGGTGTCTTGCTGAGATGTCAGCACCACAATCACTCTTTGGCTGCATATTAAACTACCCATTCTTCATTAGAATATTTACATCAAATGTCATTATCATTCAACCTACTAATTGTCGTTGGGCAACTCATTAAAACTACATACTATTTGAATATTTATCATTTACAATAACACTAGTTGAAGACCCGCGTCTTGCGCAGGATGAACATCGTTTATATAAATTATTTTACGTATTATATATTCTTTTATATATTATAAAATAATATATATATATATATATATTGGATAATTAAAACGTCAGTAACTATTACGTATATAATTAAATTGGTGTGAATACGTAAAAAAACTTTTATTAATTCAAACGATCACTTTTTCTATTTTCTATTTTATATAATTAAATTTACATAATATATACATAGATAAATAGTATATTTTTAATATTGATATACTGTTAAATGATGCATTCTACTTATTTGTATCTTTTTATAACAAAAAAAAATTAATCGCTGATAACAAATTTTCATTGTGCAATGTTTTTGAAAGTTTTCGTAATTTATAATTTTTATAAACATTCAATGCAAATTTTAAATATTAAGTTGTCAATATTTGTTCAAAGATTTTATCAAAAAAAATTGTTCAAAGAAAATTTCAAAATTAAAATCTTTATATATTTTCTATGGTATATAGTTTAATTAAAAGATATTAATATATATGAGACTTTCTACTTACATGATTTTGTAATAATTTGTATCTTGTCATTAAAAAAATTAAATCATGGATCATAAAAATTTTAATGTGAGACTTTTTAAAAAGTTCAAAATATAACTTATACGGAAAAATCTAATTTTTTTTATTATATGGTTAATGTGATTGTTTAATTTATTCTAATAACTTAAAGTTAAACAAAAATGATAGATAATACACTAACTTGTATCAAATCTTTATTATTCAAAATCATTAATTGTCATATATACTTTACCCACATTAGGCAATTCCGTAATTTTTATTTAAGGAAAGAATCGAGAACATTAATTATTAATTTATGATTAGTTTAATAAAAAACTTATTATATATTTTGATGGACCAATTTATTTTTCTAAAGATTCTAAAAATCATTGTGGTGATAACATGTAACTACCTCAAATGTTGTAATGTTTCTCGAGATTTACTTTTACCTTATGTTAAATAAAACCAAAGATAGTAGTTGACTCACCGAGTACTCCCTTCTCATGTTGGCCATACATACTACTCCACCTTCGTTTGCATAGAAGAAGACTCTATTACATCCGCTGTTTAGATTAAAAATATACACGTAGATATTTAGATTTTATGAGAAAATAGTTCCTCATACATAATCTGTCAAGTGTTGTATCAAATCGAACAGCGACAATAGCAGACCATTAAAACATTTCAGCTAAACACATGAACTGGTTTAATCTATTTACTCTTACTCATATAAACTTAATGGTAATTATACTTCTCCAGCTTATTGACGATTTTTCATCCAGAAATGATTTTTCTATTGGTTCACGTAGACAAGAACAATAACAGTACACCATTTCCGAATATCACTGAACTCAGAAAAACAGTCATTATGTGGTTAACGGTTATTGCCGCAAACCGAGATGGTTGAATCTAAATGAACCGATTTCAAATTGGTAAACTATTTCATACTAATTTATGCAAGAAAGTTATAACTGAATCTAGCCTAATTTCTGGTTGTATACGTCCCTTCAATACGGACGTAATGGCCATTTTTATTTTAGGAACGAAGCCTTATATATGGTAATTATATATAGGTGATTCCGCAAGTTATTACTACATTTACATTGCTTCACAAATCAAGGACGTATATATGGCAAATATTACTGTTATATGCCTTAATGACAGAGTGATTGACAAGCTAATTATATTCCAATTATTGGCAAATATTACGAATATATTATCATCAATACTCTGTTTTCGACTTATATAAGCCAAGAGCATGTGTGTGCTTTAGTCATTCCCTAAACCATCTCAAAATTATTGGTGCTTTCTATAATTTACAAATTTCCTATGGCTGCGATGAAACTTATCTCAGATTTGAAGCCTTACAAAATTTTTGGTTGGTAAGTGATGTTTAGTAATACTGATCTCGAGGCTTTATCAGAATTTTGTTACAAGATCAGCGTGTACTATAGAGGTGAAGAAGAAGTTCGAAAAAGTGAACCGTAGAGTGAGACTGGGCGTGGACAACGGAGGAGAGGCTTCTGAATGCATTACTACTATGAGTTTTTCGTTTTGGTTTTCAGTTTCTAGATTTGAGTTTGTTTTGCGGTTTCTTTTAAACTTTGATTTAATTTGTTGTTCGAATCTATATATAATAGCAAACCTAATTTTGTTTTCCTATGACATCAGCATTTTTTTTATAGGAAAACAAAAGTTTGATCTAACGTTTGAGTTTATCCCTACTTTTAATCTAACGGACACGATTTATTAATCACAAAATCTTACGTCATGTAATTGTTTCAACAGATTGATGCACCTCTTCTCTGATCGGCGCACCTTTTTACGGTGACAGGCCTCTTTTGATACGGGAACGACGCACCTTTTAAACTGATTATTAGATTGAAGTACTGGTTAGAGTCGTTATTTTTTTCTGAGAACGCTTCTCAATCGAAGTCCCAAGGAAAAACTTTGGTTCCTCATCATGCTCTGCTTAGCCGACCAACTCGATGGCTACAATTGATTTCTAATATATCTCGCCGTGAATCTAAACCGCCACCACCGTCTTCATTGATGATGAGACTGACGTTATAAAGTTGATGAGAGAGAAGAACAAGAAGTAGAAGAAGAAAGTTGTTGCGGTGAGAACGCTGCCATGGATGGAATTGAAAAGCTCAAATTCAAGAAAATAAGATACGGAGGATAGATCATGTCATCTGATGTTGAGGCTCAACTACGACGCCAATTTGGAAGCTTCGTCTGTTAAATCTTGTGATGTTTCTTGGGTCGGAAGCAACCGGGGCAGACGTCAAGTGTATGTCTTTCTCTAATCACATTTCTCTCTAGCCATTGAAAATCTGTTTTTTGTTTTCTAAATTAGTTTTATATTAATTTCCCGTAATTGATACTACATTAGAAATTCTGTTATAAGTACTAGGTGTAGAGATATGTTTGATTTAACAAAAGTTTCCGAACGTATAGATGAGATGTTTTTAGATGTCAGTGAATATATTATATTGCATAGATGGTAGATGTATACACAGGAGAAGGCGGTTAACAGGTTCAAATTAATTATCCATTCCTTATTTACATATCGTTCTTTTTAATCTCTTGCATGTTCTCAACTTCGGTTACATGTTATTTGTCTGATTAGGCTGGTTCCATATCGATGGCAAGAGAATCAAGATATCTAATGAATATTTATACGCTGCAGTCTGAGTAGGCTTGTGAATGTAAATGTGATTGTATTGCAGATCCAGCATCACCCCTGGGACACTACTGATCATCCTTGCTGGTAGGTTCAAGGGCAAGAGAGTTAATTTTTTTTAACCAACTACCCTCTGTTTTTCTTTTTGTGACCGGTGAGTTTTTATAATTCTGCCACGTTCTATTATCCATCTTAAGCATTCACTACTTGTGTCACCTGATATGTTCCTATTTTGTAATTGGCCCTTCAAGATCAATGATTGCCACGTCCTGAAAGTCTCTGATGTTAGCCTCGATAAATATGATGATCAGTATTTTGGAAAGGTAGGCGAGAAGAAGAACAAGAAGGGAGAAGGAGAGTCTCTGATGGAGCCGTGGATCTATATATCTGAATTATAAACACCTAAAGGCAAAATACAAAAAGTGTACTATTTATACTACTCAAGTTTATTGTTTTCTGCTAGGCTTCAATCTCAAGCTCTCCCTTGTACTTCTTCACTTCTTTCCTCTTCCTCTGCGTGTTGCCTTCCTCTCGTGTCCTTATACACTCTAATATATCAGAGTCTTCGAGGCAGAGAGAGAGGTAATAATCTTCTTTGGGAAATATATCAACTGTTTTGATGAAAGACATAATACAACTCCTCTCTTCATTCTCAGAAAGTGACTACACATAGGGAAAAAGACTACCAGATGGCTGGGGACGGAGCTTTGATCAAAGCCATCGAGGTAGTTTCAGAGTTGAATACTTGCCTTTGCACAGTTTTCATTGCACAAGGAATGGAGCCGCATAAGCTTGTTTTCTAGATTTTAAAACCTTTAATGAGCATCTTAGGTATATGTGCCCTCATGCGTTACTCTTTTTTTGTTCTTGTCCACATACCAGAGATATTTTGACTTGGTACATTCTATATATCTCATTTGGTATAAACAATCTATCTTATTTAATTTGAACTTTGAAGCAATATTTTTCAATAGATAATAATATTTTTATGTTGAAAACTCAGTGAATCTTCAAGTAAACTGGGATGAGAGCACAAATAAATGAAATAGCTTTTTCCACAAATATTTTGTTGTAATTAGATAATATTGATACTGATGTGGACACATATCGACAGAGACATCAGACAAATTGAGCTAACTACCCGAACTTTACCATTATGTTTTTTTTTATGTGTAGTCGGAATTTCAGATAAGCTTATAACCTGAAAGAATATAGTTACTAATAGATTCGGAACGTCGTGCGTGAGTGAGTTCTACTTTCTCTTACGCCAATTTGCCTTTGTACTTTTACCATTCGAATGATAAAGCTGACTTACACGATGTGAAAAACATTTGTGTCACATGTAAGTTGTGTTCTGAGTTCACCTTTGATTTGCGTTTGCAATTGGAATATATTCAAATATTCTCTGCATCACAACCCATTAGCCATCAACAGACAACCGCGAACAAAAATGAGAACAAAAGATTTGAAGTAATCTCTATTTTACATAACGATTAACGATGTCTCATTTGCTTCTGAAATGACATTCTTTTGGAGTCAACGTGTCATTTGCATCTTTTAATAAATCTGTATATGAAAGTTTCAAATTTTGTTATCGCTTCATAATTCTATTGATATCATCAAGAGATAAATCTCTTTTCAAATGGTTAGGGATGCGTAGGAGGAGATGGAGTGAATCTTTGTGGCCAGCGAGTAATCTGTTTACACGCTTCCCTTTTATTTGTTCTCAACTAGTATATTAATAATATTTGCGCCTTGCGCATCGTGAGTTTGTTCGTATATATTATTGACAATTTTTTTTATATATTTGATCATTTTATTTATACATATATAATAATTTTTGTTGTTATTATATAATTTTTTTCTGATGGACCGGATCAATTTTTATTAAAAATTATAGAACTAAACTATAAATCAATATATCATGGGTTGATCGAATTGAACATTAAACAAATTATGACACAAAAACCTTATTTTTTTTCCACCAAACACATTTTTGAAAAAATGAACAGTATTGTTTCCACAGTTGAATTATCTTAACTTTTATCTTCCATATGGTTTTGCAAGGTTTCAGATCAACTATCGAATTGATACATGTCATTTTAATGCTTTTAGTCGTATGCTTAAGGATAACTTATATTTTTATAATTTAAAGTCGTTTCAAAAATTCAAAATATAAAATATAAGAAAAAATATAACAAATAAGAAAAATATAACATATAAGGTTTCCTCATTTTTGTATTTTAATGTCATTTTGAAAAAAATAATATATAACATATAAGGTTTCCTCATTTTTTTAATTTAAAGTAATTTTTAAAAATTCAAAATATAACATATAAGAAAAAATCTAATTTTATTATTATATGGTTAATGTGATTGTTTAATATTTTTTAATAATATGAAATAAAAAAAATGATGAAAAATGCAAAAAATTGTTATCAAATCTTTATTATTCATTGTCACTAATTGTCATATATATGTTAATCATATTAGGTAATTCCGCAGCTTTTATTTAAGGAAAAAATACACGCTTCTTATATTTTGGGCTAATATAATGTTCCCTAATAATTGGATTTGGACAAACATTTTTTCAATTGATTTTTAAGCTGACATGTAAGCTAAACTGACATCCTAATTAAGTGACACCTAAGCATAGTCTCTTTTTAATTAGTACAAACTTAAGGTTACAACTTTTTAAATGATTCTCAATTAATGTATGAGGGATTTATAGATTCCAACTTCTTTCGTCTTTGGAATCGTTATTTTTCAGAAGTTTTTGAACTGCAGTTAGTTACAATATTTTTCAACTCGAATCTTATTGTGCATTTTCTTATACATTGGTTATAACTCCTAAATTATTTTTCTACTTGAATCAAAAATAATGTCAATAGTTCTTCTTTTATTTAAATGAATGTAAATTTATTTAGTCAAAACCTATATTACATCAAGTGTAGCTGTTTTTTCTAAGTTTACAGAATCAAAGAATGAGTTCTAAAAGCCGAAAAATAATGATCCTTCAAGTTGGAGATGAGCCTTGTCTTGTCCGAAACCAAGTAACCAAACTCTCCTCTAGGTTTTTTTGACCCCTCCCTTGAAATGATAAAAGCTCCAGTCTAATGGTTTTGTCCACAAATTTGATCAGACAGTTCACATCCCTTGCCTGCTCACCATGCCGACGTGAGTTTCTCTCCCTCCATACCATATGCACTACTGCTTGAAATGTGTATCGCACAAGAAAGTCCTTGGTAGGAGTAAGTCTTGGATTGGAAAAAAATATCAATTATATCACTCCATATGGTTGTGAAGGTATCTTAAAACAGCCTCCCAACAAGAGGCTTCCAAATCTAATCTGACTACCGACAACTAAAGAATAGATGGTGACAGGTCTCTTGAGAATCGTTACACGGCACACATATCGTGTTTATTGCAGAGTTCCATAGCAGCATTCTATCACACGTTTGCAATCTTTGACGCATGGCTATCTAAACAAGAAAATCTTCTTTTTCGGTTACATGTTTGTATCTTTTTCCAAATTCTATGATCCTCTCTTCTCTCTTTTCAAACTTGTATGCATAAGTAATTATAAATGAGGCAGAATTGTTCAAGAAATGGCCAATTAAGTTTGAAATAGGAACTCTCTTTAAACTGAATTCTAAGGGAGACAAACGCTAGGAGAATACAAATGTATTAAGTGGTTAAAACAGATAATTATGAATTTATGATGATAGATGTTCCCAGAAACATATGAGTTTAGCTTTACGAACTTTCTATATACAAATAACTATTAGTCTTATTGAGTTATGGTAATTTGGTGTTTCAATTAGCACAGTGGACAAATATCATATTTATATGAATAATCTAATGGTTTTGAAGTTTAATACTTCTATATAAATACTTTAATATGCTGTTTTTCAGTGGAATCCACGTAATGTCATGTGGATGATGTCTGTTACATTGTTTTTGTACCAATTTCAGATTTTCAAAAAGTTTATCCAGATTGTTACGAAGTTGTAAATGAAGGATTGTTAGGTGAGACAAAACAATTACAAAAGAGTATGGTCCAAAGCAGCATCAACAACATCCTCAAGTGCATCACTTATCTGTTTGTGTCTGAGTGGGTTAGTTTGGACTCGAAAAAAGAAGTGGAGAGACCTCAGAGGTAAGTTTCTTCGGAGAACTTGGTATTCCTAATGTTATATATAAGTAATTACAAGAACAAACATAATCTGAAAATTACAACTTGTACAACATATTATCCCAAATTCAAATTTCAGAATACCCTTAAAACAAAATTTTGATAAACAACTTAACTGTATTATATCTAAATAATTTGAAAAGTTTTGATATAATATAAATTTTTTTGTCTTATCATATAACTAATTCAAAGTGAGAAAAACACAGTTTTCTACCAAATATTTTGAAAAATTAAGTAAGATATTTTTCAAAAACAATTGTCTAAAATTTATATGCTAACATATAATTGTTTAAATACATGCATGTTTTAGTGATACTGTTAAGAGAAATCAAATTTTATTTAGAAGCAGAATATTTAGTAATAAATAAAGTTTTGAGGCAAAAATTGTAAATAAAAATCAGGATGAGATATTTTGTGCAAAGATATTTATTCTCATTTGGCCCATAAATATCAGAAACTCACCATCTTATCTCCACTCTCAAAAAAGAAATTTTGTGTAACCTAATACTTGACAAAGATCGAAATTCATTGATTTATTTTCTTTCATTTCAATGTATTTTAAAATTTAGTGTTGTTTAAAATATCAGCATTTTTGTTAAATGTTTCAAGATTCAACAATCTTTATATAGCTTGACTGAACAGTTTTATTTTACAAAATTGACATGTATTTAAAATAAAAAATAAGACAAAATTATTCTTTTTATATTTTGTACGTGTATAATATACTCCTTTTGTTTTTAATATTTGACGGTTTGGAAAAAAATTGTTTCAAATTAGATGATGTTTTTAATTTCTAATGAAAAAACTATTATTTTTTTTATGTTAGGCTTTATGTATTTTGCGGTTGGTTTTTCTATTGGTCAGACTATGGTTAAGTATAACTATTATTAATATTTTTGTGTAGAAAATTTACATATTAAATATTTTTTAGACGTTATATACCATCCTAAAACATCATCTAATAAAAACGAAAAGAATAATTAGCAAAACATGTGTGTGATAAAAAAATAGATTTAATAAATATGTAAAATAAATGAAAAATTATTATGTTAAGATAAATTAATTGTTAAATAGATTTTTTTATTAATATCAAATCATTTAAATTTGACCGTAAAGAATTTAATTGCCCGCGCGAATGCACAGATTTTTTCCTAGTTTAAGTAATAGTAATCAAGCCTCTACTCTATGAATTTCTATTTCTTATTCTGACTCAGTTATTTATTTATTCTTATGTTGAACTTCTAGGTTGAAACAATGTATACAATCTTTAGAAGTGTTCAGTAACTTTGGAAGAGAAGAGGAAGAATGAAAATCAGTTAGGAAACTTTTTCTGTTTTCAGGAACACTTTCGACTTATGTTTCAAGAATTTAGTCATACGTTTTGCTACTGCATATTTGGACCAGTTCAAAATTTTGGTTTGACAAGCTTGGGTTTTGTTGACATGTTTTGTTATTTTATTCACAATCAGTTTTATATACTAAAACAAAACATTTTTAAATCTACCAAGTCCAAAAAAAACAGACCGTCACAAAATGTAAAGTCTGTTGGATAAGCTTGGATAAAGCTTGTGATATAAATTTCCTTTTCTATTTGTGTTTATCTTAATAGGATTAGGAAACTTAATAATGATTGGATTAGGATTTGTTAGAGTCCTATATATATAGACGCATATTGATATGCGAATAAGTGTGTGATTTGAGACTTGTGATTTGAGCTTTTGATTAAGTGAATAAGAGAAGGACTTCTTATTGATCTTATTGTTCTATATTTGGTATCAGAGCAATCAAAGATTCTTTGAAGGGATTACAAACAAACATGGCAGATGTTAAAGATGGAATCGTGTCACCCAAGTAAACCGGACCAACAACCATTAAATACCCGATGTTAACCTCCACAAACTATACTGTCTGGGCTATGCGGATGAAGATTGCACTCAAGGTTAGCAAAGTTTGGGAAGCAATAGACCCTGGAACCAAAGACGAGAAGAAGAACAATATGGCAACTGCGCTTTTGTTTCAATCGATACCCGAGGGTTTAATCATGCAAGTCGGCGACCTGGACACAGCAAAGGCGATATGGGATGCTATAAAGGCAAGACACGTAGGAGCTGAGCGGGTAAAAGAAGCTAGGCTTCAAACCCTAATGACAGAATTCGATAGACTCAAGATGAAAGAAGAAGATACAATCGATGTCTTTGCCGGAAAGCTATCCGAAATCTCCTCCAAATCTGCTTCTTTAGGAGAAACGATAGAAGAACCGAAGCTGGTTAAAAAATTCTTAAAGTGTTTGCCAAGAAAGAAATACATTCATATGGCTGCTTCTCTTGAGCATATGCTTGATCTTAATACCACACCCTTTGAAGATATTGTCGGGAGATTAAAGGCGTTTGAAGAGAGAGTTGCTGATGAGGAAGAAGAAACACATGAGGATACCGGAAAATTGATGTATACCAATGCTGATACGACCTCTGACGACTATGGTTATAACTCTAGAGGTCGAGGCCGCAGTGGTCGATCAAATTGGCGTGGAAGAGGTCGTGGCCGCGGGACGTTTCAACAACAGAGGGGAGCATATAGACAAGGACGTGGTGGAGACGCCTCGCATATCACCTGTTTCAAGTGCGATAAGCAAGGGCATTACGCTACGGACTGTCCCGACAAACACCTAAAGCTACAAGAGACCGCTGAGAAGAAGGATGATGATACCGAAGAAGCTGATACTCTCATGATGCACGAAGTAGTCTATTTAAATGAGAAAAGGGTCAATCCAGCAATCTTTGAGACAGAATCAGATACAATGGAGGTTTGGTATCTCGACAACGGCGCTAGTAACCATATGAGTGGCAATCGTATGTTTTTATTTGAGCTTGATGAAACTATCACCGGGAACGTTCGTTTTGGAGATGACTCAAGAATTGACATCAAGGGTAAAGGATCAATTCGATTCATTATCAAGAATGGCGAGAAGAAGGTGCTGAAGAACGTCTATTACATACCATCACTATGCAGTAACATTGTCAGCTTGGGACAAGCAACTGAGGCAGGATGTGAAGTACGTATGAAGAATGACACACTAACTCTCTATGATCGGGAAGGACAAAGGATGGTCAAGACAGCACGAACAAAGAACCGCTTATACAAAGTGGCTCTACAAGTTGATCTTATCCAGTGTTTGCAAGTAAAGAGTGGTGGAGAAGGAGAGATATGGCATGCCCGCTTAGGCCATATAAATCAAGAGACGATGAGAATGATGGCCAACAAGGAGCTCGTTACGGGTCTACCCTCCATCAGTCGACATACAGACACTTGTGTGTCGTGTCCTCGTGGAAGGCAAAGCAGAAAACCGTTCCCACAAGCAACCCACTTCCGAGCAACAAAGCTCCTTGAGTTAGTGCACACTGACCTTTGTGGACCTATCTCGCCTTCGACACCATCACACAACCGGTATGTATTTGTTCTTATTGATGACCACTCACGCTACATGTGGACCGTTCTGATAAAGGAAAAGAGCGAAGCCTTCGAAAAATTTAAAAACTTCAAAAGACTTGTCGAACAAGAAACACGGGAGGAACTAAGGAATCTCCGAACTGATCGAGGTGGTGAGTTTACTTCTAATGAGTTTTGATCCTATTGTGAGAAGCATGGCGTGAATAGACACCTAACGGCCCCATACTCACCTCAGCAAAACGGGGTGGTGGAGCGACAAAACCGAACCCTCTTAGAGATGACTAGGAGCATCTTAAAGCATATGAATATGCCAAATCATCTCTGGGGTGAAGCCGTTAGACATGCGACCTATCTAATCAACAGAATGGCAACGAGATCACTAAAAGGAAGAACACCTTATGAGGCTTTAAAGGGTCGAAAACCAAACCTGTCCCATCTAAAGGTGTTCGGTTGTGTGTGCTATGCAAGAACAGAAAAACCCGGAAGAAAGAAACTCGATGATAGGTCTAGGGTTCTGGTTCATCTTGGAACCGAACCAGGATCAAAAGCCTACCGACTATTTGACCCTCTGAACAAAAGGATTGTGGTAAGTCGTGATGTCATATTTGAAGAAAATAAAGAATGGAAGTGGAACGACAACAAAGGTTTCGATGGGTTCGTCGATGAAGATTATGAGATCAACTTGAGACGTCTTAGTAATGGAGAACACGAAGCTGAAGGTATTGATGATGATGATGACAATGATGATGGAGAGAATAATGTGACAAATCACGATGATGAGTATGAAGGTGTTGACGAAGGAGAAGGAGAAGAAGATCATCAGCCACAACCAAGACGATCAACGAGAACCAGTAACAAACCCTCTTACCTTGATGACTATATTCTGATTGCAGAAGTAGAAAGTGAGAAGCTCTTGATGATTATTAATGATGAATCGTGGAGTTTCATTGAAGCAAAGGAGATGAAAGTATGGATCGATGCGTGCAAGGATGAGATTTATTCTATAGAAAAGAATAACACTTGGGATCTTGTTGGGTTGCCTGCAGGTGTTAAACCCATAGGACTTAAGTGGGTATTCAAAATCAAACGCAACGCAGATGGAACTATTAGTAATACAAAGCTCGGTTGGTGGCCAAAGGATATGTTCAACGACATGGCGTAGATTATGATGAAGTTTTCGCTCCTGTGGCCCGTATTGAAACGATCAAGCTGATCATCGCGCTAGCAGCATCACACGGATGGGAGATACATCATCTCGACGTCAAGACTGCGTTCTTGAACGGAGAACTGAAGGAGGAAGTTTATGTTCATCAACCAAAAGGTTTCGTTGTTGCAGGTGAAGAGCGAAAGGTCTATAAGCTTAAGAAAGCCCTTTAAGGATTGCGACACGCGCCAAGAGCATGAAACATAAAGCTCAACAAGATCTTACGCGAGCTATGCTTTCACCGGTGCTCTAAGGAGCCGTCTCTGTATCGTAAAGAAGAAAACAAGAGGGTGCTAGTCGTGGTTGTTTACGTAGATGATTTGTTGGTCACGGGCTCTTCTGACAAAGATATCATTGAGTTCAAACAGGAAATGGCATCTAAATTCGAGATGAGCGATCTTGGCAAGTTAACATATTACTTGGGCATAGAAGTAGTTCAATACGAAGGAGGGATCATACTTAAACAAAATCAATACGCTCGCAAAATACTCGAAGAAACGGGAATGAGCCTATGCAACCTGACTCATGTACCATTGGAACTAAATGCAACGTTCTCAAAGTCGATTACTGAGGAGAAGGTTGATAAAAAGGAATATCTACGGACCATTGGATGCTTACGATATCTATTGCATACGCGTCCGGACCTGTCATTCAGTGTTGGTGTGCTCTCTCGATACATGCAGGACCCTAGAGCATCTCATGGCGCGACTCTTAAGCAGATTCTTAGATACCTACGAGGTACTTGCTCCCTTGGTCTCCATTATTTGCGTGGAAGAGACGTAAAACTGATGGGTTACTGCGATAGTTCCCACAACGTTGACATCGATGATGGGAAAAGTACTAGTGGTCACATATTCTATTATGGAGAAAGTCCTATTACCTGGAGTTCTACAAAGCAAGAGATAGTAGCTCTCTCATCATGTGAAGCTGAGTTCATGGCTGCAACGGAGGCAGCAAAACAAGCTATTTGGTTGCAGGAACTTCTAAGTGAAACTGTCGGAGAAGAAAGCAAACGTGTAGTTATCAAGGTTGACAACACGATTGCTCTTACGAAAAAATCCGGTGTTTTATGGACGAAGTAAGCATATTCACAGAAGGTTTCACTTTATTCGAGAATGTGTCGAAAACGAGCAAGTTGAAGTTGAACATGTCCCGGGAAGTGAACAGAAAGCAGACATTCTAACTAAATCGCTTGGAAGAACGAATGAGAGATCTTATTGGGATCAAAGATGTGTGTAAAGATGAGCTCAAGCTTAAGGGGGAAAATGTTGGATAAGCTTGGATAAAGCTTGTGATATAAGTTTCCTTTTCTCTTTGTGTTTATCTTAATAGGATTAGGAAACTTAATAATGATTGGATTAGGATTTGTTAGAGTCCTATATATATAGAAGCATATTGATATGCGAATAAGTGTGTGATTTGAGACTTGTGATTTGAGCTTTTGATTAAGTGAATAAGAGAAGGAATTCTTATTGATCTTATTGTTCTATAAAGTCAACCCCATTCTTTTGTTCGCTCTTAAACATGCCACCATCATTCAAACAAAGTCTAAAATTTGAGAACATTTTTCGATCCTAAATCAACTAATCCTAATGGGGTAGTAGTATGATTATAAACCATTTGTTCAATCATAATCATGCAACCAATATTCAAACACATTATTTGGTTTGACTTTGAGATGATAGTTTAGACAGTATAGAATACTAACCTCTGTCCACTGCATTTGATGGTGAATATCTTTCTTGCGTTTATCCATGATGCTCCATGAATCTTGAAGATCCTCCATGACAGCGAGATCAGTAGAGGACATACATGGAACCAGAAAGATCCCTATTTATTCAAATGAAATCAATCAATCTCAGTAAATAGCAGGAGAAATCTAACCAGAGGATTAATCTTATAAGAATCAACACCGACATTATTCTGTACTGTCTATCTCTCATGCAAGCAAGATCAACAACTGCATGGACACCAGTGGAGTCCTGAAAACAAACAGAAAGACGACATTACAATCGATCACAAGAATTATCTCATTGAGATTTTTCATCTCTTAAGATGCGGTTACCTGAAGAAGCAGCCGAGCAGGTTTGAAGGGAATCTCAACCTCTTTGGGAGAAGTATTCTCCCAATCAATAAATCTTCTCAACATCTTTGCAATGGTACTTGAAACTCATCACTCAACCCAAAGGACTGCAACGTTTAAAAAAAAAAAAAGTTCAGAACTGACTTGTGTCTTAATAATTTGATAAATATCAAAAAGAAAGGAAGCGTTCCAAAAAAAAAAGTTTCAAAAAAAAGGAAGAAATAGATATTTTACCATTCACATGTCTACAAACACTAATTTTTGATTGCATGTCTTGAAGGATTCTCACGTGATGGCCGATCTACAATTAGAGTTGAGAGATATATCAACATGAGAAAGAAATAAAAAGGATTATTACCTAATAAAACCCTAATCGTTTAATACGAAATTTAGAAACAAAAATCTAAGAGTCAAACCTTTAAAAGGTAGATCTATTGACTTAGAGAAAAGAGTGAACTGTTTTGATAAACGAAATCATTTCTTTTGGTCGGGATTTCGTTAAGGTTTTGACAAACTTTCGTTAGATGAACATCGAGGAAGCAGACATAACTAAGAGCATGTTTATTCAGCTAAAAACTCTAACCTAAAAACCCTCCAATAAACATGTTCTAAGAGACATAGAGAAAATAAAGTAATCAATATTTTCAGTTTACACATTCCATTATTCTTTTCGGGCAATGTTTCTTAGATAATGGGCTTTATTTATGATATATTAACGCAATGATATAAAACTTTATTTTCTAAATTATCTATTACAATAAAACATATACTTTGGAAGAGTTAGTATGTTGTTCGTATAACAATTTTTTTTTACTGTTCGTATAACAAATACTGTGAAGATGAGGAAGCTATATTTAACAGACGATTGTTATAGGATCACAACAGATTTCTATGAAATTGAACAAATTGGATTTTTCTAACCCTGATCCCCTTTCACGCAAACATAATGGTGTTTCGGGAAGGGCAAATGTTTGTTTCAGTTTTAGACATCTATGAAATAAGGTCCAACAAATCTTTATCGTTCTTTCAGTAAAATGAAGTCCAATAAGTTTATGTAATAAGTTCCATTAAATAAAGTCCACTAATATATATATATATATATATATATATATATATAAATATTTTTTTTTGAACTGGACTAAAATATATATTCAAAAGGAGAGACCGATAAAATTAGTTATTCGTAAACGTTTGATACTACATAAGTAATTCAATGCATTCTTTTTTCTCTTCTAGTTACTATATACTTTTCAATTATATATATACATCTGTATATTTTTGTAAACTGAAATATTATAATTGAATTTTCAATTATGTTTACTTTACACTATATTATTCATATCATGATAATAACAGACCCTACGATTTAGTACCTTGATCTTATCATTTTTACGCATGTCTCACCCCGTGCAAGACATGATTAACCAACATCTAAACATTGTGTTGCGAGAACACTTATTAGAAAAAAGATAAAATGATAAAAAATCTCCATAACATAATAACTCCAGACACTGATTCTCCTGCTTTAGTATTCTTTTTTATGCTCAGGGCGAACCTTTAATTTGAAGTTGATGTGGTGTCCGGATGGTCTACAATGTCATCACATGATCGCTTAGAAGGAGTTGTCATCTTGCTAGAGCTTTCATCACTGTAAGTTAAAAGAGACTCCTAGATAATAGATAAATACAAAAAATATTTTAATCACATATTTGAAAATCTTAAAATATGAAGAAGTAAAAATAAGAGTACATCATGGTCGAAACTATTAAAATACCTCAGGTCCTGAGATTGCTATGGTTCCCTTTCCAGACATTGTTTCATACTGGGAATTAACCATGAGAGTATTGTAAACTGACCAGACTTTTAGGACCTTAAACTTGGTATCACCACCTTTTAGGCTGTAATACCAAATTTAAAAGTCTTCCCAACAATCTCCTTAATATACTCAGGCAGCAACTCATGATCTTCAACCTATATGAAATTTTCAATAGAATGGGAAAATGTTCATGGTTAAAAAAATTAAGATTCATATTTAAGAGTAAATATGTGACCGTTCAGATAAATACCTCATCGAAAGAGCCATTAGGATTTTTTTCTGCTTTTACTCCTATAACTGGAGTTGCAACCCAATCAAGAAGAATAAATTTTGCTTCAGCTTTATCATCCTTAGCCATCAAATGAAGCTTAAACCTAATATTAAGGTCACATGAAGCATAAAATAAGCATAAGCATACACACATATATTGAAACATCTCCAAAACATATAAGTATGTAAATAATACCTTGGTGTAACATTTATCACATTCTATCTGCACTTCTCACAACCAAGTTGTTTTCCATGGCCTAATCTCATCAAGGTACACCACTTTTTTCTTAGAAGACATTATATGAGAATTGTTTTGTAATCTGCGTGTTTGATCTGAGGATAATATGCTGTATATATAGGAAATGAAGGGCTGTGGGTTTAAGATATTCCAAATCAATACTGTTAGATTATTATATAAGGCGTGATTTTAGTAAAATCAATAGTCTTGTTTTGATTGGTTGTTATTTATATTTTGAAATTATATACAATAAAAATTCGACATAGTAGTTATGCTTTGGTATATTCTTTATTGTTGTCTAAGGAACCTCCGAAATTTACATCCTTTGCTTGCAAATCGGTACAAACGATTTAGTTTATTGGATAATGTAGTAGGTTCTTCCGGAAATCAAGTTTTTTTGCCAAGTTTTGAGAGTTTTGATTTAGCGTATAATTTTTTGGTATTTGATTTGAGAAAGTTTGGGAAATAAATAATTCGATACCCTGTATTTGAATTCTGCAACATGTAATTTTTTCTGGTGCAACTGTTTGTAAGCAAGAAATTCTGTTTCGATGTGATGAATGTTAAAAGAAGTATGATATTAACAGATTTGTATTGTTTTAATTTTGAAGTTTGCAGAATCCAATATAAGTTCAAGCTTGGATTTGCTGGAACATCATTCTCAATATACAAAGAGATGGTACATCATATCTATAAGAAAAGAAAATCAGTGTTGATGCAATTGAAGTTTGTTTAAATTGTAGATTTGACCGCTCTCTGTTAACACCATCTTAAGTGTTACTTTTTTTATTTAATGATACGTTATATTACATTAGGAAGAAATAAAGAATTATGTAGCTGTAATATAGGCGTTGCAGTTTGAATAAAAGAAACATCAAAAATATTGATTTTAATTAAAAGCATATGTTTAAATATAGTCAGTGGCATTTTATTGTAATTACTTTGAAAATAGGAGGGCATCTCGAAAAAAGACCTTCAGTTTTAATAGTATTGATGTTTCAAAAAAAAAAAAGTTTAACCAAATATTTGTTATCAATGTTTTTAAATTTTTTTCCAAATTTTTTTTTCCAGTATTTTTATTCTTCAAATTTTTTTATTGATAAGATACTCATAGAATCTCTTATAGTGGATATGCTTTAAAAGCATAGTCACCGATGTACATGCATAGAGATTACTAGAGTTGCATATTTTAGTACGTTTGCAGTTTTATTATTTTCAACAATGTGTCTCATATAAAAATGCATTAAAAATAATTTTACTAAAATTAAATTGCTTAATAGAGATAGAAAGTTGACCGAGATATTTGACCATTGACGAAAATCTTGAAAAAAATATTATTTATCTCAAATTATTATTGTTTTGTTTTATCTCAAAAATATCAAATTATTGGTTTATGTAAATCAAAATCCATTTAAAATTACAAAAACTCAATAAGACAAGAAGAAGCATAACACATCCTTTCAATACAGGAAAAGCATGAAATCATCACATATAGCTTTAATCTGCATAGTCATGATCTCACTCTTCGCTGTGCGTGAATGTAAAAGATCTTTTCTCATATCTATTAATGTCTATTTTGTTTTAAATTTTTGTATCGACAAAGTTTTGGTTTGTGTATCAAATCAATGTGTAGGTAGAGACGCAGGGACAGTGAGCAAGATCGCACACCCCTCTTGTATCCACACCGAATGCACACTCTACTCATTGCATCAAGACTGTTGGTGCTGCAACAAGTTAATAGAAGAGTGTTTGTTGGCGAGAAAAAGATACTCCAAGCGCCAAAGACCTTTGCTTTGCATTTTGTCCAAAGTGGATGTAAAACCTTCGATGTGCTCACCAAAAGTAATAACGTTTCCCGTTAATTGATTATTCAGTTTCAGGCAATTCTTATTTAATAAAAAAAAACATAAATCAATGGCGTATGGAAATCGAAGTTCAAACATTTGCTTTCTAGATAAGGAAGTTCTGCTTTTTTTCTTTCTGTTTTACATAAGTACGAAAGTAAGAAAAGAAAAGAAAACTTGTCCTAATGAGATACTCCAAAGTAGGAAGATAAGAAATCCAAAGAGGAAGATAAGACTCAATTATAAAAAGTGAAACCCATGTTGGGGATGGGTCTGGTCTGGTTGTGAAGTTGACATTTCTCCTCTTCCTATTTCTTTTTTTCTCAATCCATCCCCAAACTCAAAAAAAAGCATGGAACTTCAAGTTCGACTTCGTCAACTCATCATCTTCTTCTTTCTCTTCTTGACCGTTCTTGAACATGCTTCTTGTTCTCGGATTTTGAGAATCGCCAAGCCTGATAGGCACGATATTGCCGCAAGCGCTCGTTGGCTTGTCTCTCAGAACATTTGGGGTGTTCTCAGGTATCTAACTTTGAGCAAACTCTTCTCTCCAGAACATGATTCTTGAGCTTCTTTAAGTATTGGGCTTTTAGTTGATTGATCTGGGTCTCTCTCAATTATCAACTAGAAGCTTTTTGGGGCATATTATTACGGAAAGTTCGTTGCCTTTTTAGCAGAATGTTGTTAAAGTTGGTGAGTTTTGTTTCATCAAGATTGATCCTTGCGAAATTGAGGTTGAGAAATGATTTGGGTTCCTGAGATCTTCTCTTCTGTTGAATAGCTTCATCAAGCTTTGATCCCTTTTGAAATCGAAATTGATTTGGGTTTTGACACAAAGTCAAGTAGGAGATCCGTTTGAATGTAATCATTGATAAGTGTATCCAGGAACTTTGTTTTGCCATGGATTGGCTTCATCAAGAAATCTTACTAGTTACTTATTGTTAGCTTTGTATGTATGAATGGAGAAGATTGTTGCAAGAGTTAATCGTTGGCAAAAATATGTATTGATATAATTGTTGCCAACCTTGTTACTAATTCGTTTTGGTGATTTTATTCTTGTTGCAGCACATTGTCCATTGAGCATGATGGGGCACCTTTCGGGTAATCTTTGTCTTCAATGTGTTATTTTGGACCTCTAAACATGTGAAATTCGACTTGATTTTCAATCTTAATCTATTGATCACCTAAACATGTGATATATGTCCTTCTCATTAGGGTGTGCAGATTATATGTTATAAATTATTAGGATCTTGATCTCTTTCAAACTTGTTTTTGGCAGGAATGTTGTGTCATATAGTGATGGTCTGCCGGGGAAAGGCAAGGGTGTACCATACTTTTACTTGACAATGCTTGATCCAACCACAAGAAACGCATTGAAAGACTCGAGGGCTTCATTCGCAATCAGTGAATCTCCCATTGGAACTTGCAAAAGAGATCCTATGGACCCTACTTGCTCTAAACTAACTCTCACCGGAAAAGTATAAACTTCTGCAAGAAAACCGATATTTTTTTCTTATTAAACTACAAACTTGTTTTTTTTTTTATTTACTTATGCTTCGGTTCTGTATCTCATATAATGTCTCAGTTGTTGCAACTGGATGAAGGATCTGAGGAAGATAAAGAAGCCAAAAAAGCTCTCTTCACAAAGCATCCAGAGATGATGGGTAAATGAACATATGTTTCTCTGATCTGTTAGCTTCAGATTCGTGAAAGTTGTATTCATTGGTGTTTCTTTTTGTTGTAGATTGGCCTGAGGGACATGAGTTCAGTGTCTTCAAACTGGAGATAATGAATATATTTCTGATAAACTGGTATGGTGGAGCTAAATCCATCACTGTAGATGAATACCTTCGTTACAAGGAGTAAGTACCAATCCGTGAACCCTTTTTAGAAAACATCGGTAATCTCTGGGAAACCAAACTACGAGATATACAAATGTGGTTTTGTCTTAGTGTTTGGAGCTCATAGCTTTTGAATGTCTTTCAGGACACCAAAGTCGCTTCCTTTTTATGAAAATCTCAGCTGGAAATGAGCTGAAGGTGAAAGAAGAAGCATCATGAAACTTGTATATTGAAACGGAATAAAATTGTATCCAGCTCTTCTGTAAATGACTCTTGTTAATAGCCTTTCCATTACTTTCCTGTGAACATGGTGAATATAAAACTATTCAAAAATTATCACAAACCAAATTCAAATGTACAATATAAAAATATGTTGCTATGAATAAAATTTACAAGTGTGGATAGTTTGATTTGTTAAATGTCTTGTCTCTTTGATTCTTATAGTTTTTCTTTGGCATGTGATTATTTTTGTGCCATGTGATTTGTTATAAGTTTCTACTTGAGTTTCGAGTTCGTCAAGGAATGATCTCTATTTATTAATGCTTTTGTGCTCTTCATTTTTGTTTTGACTTTCTCTTGTGGCTATGTCACGGGGAAAACAGCTTATTCATGCATGAACCAAGAGCTGCTGAGAAAATAAGTACCTGAATTTTTAGGCTGTGCCAAAACATACCTCAACTAAAGTAAATTTGAAATCCATGTTAAATGACTTTGTAATTCATTAACCGTTGAAATTTGTTAGATCACATCTCGACCGTCCATTTGCGAAGGAAAAGATGGAAAATACCAAACAGAAAAAAGGAAATTTAATCAGATGACCGTTGAAATTCATTGGATCACATCTTGACCGTCCAATTGCTTGAACAGAAAAAAGGAAATTTAAAATGATATGATCGTTGAAATTAACCACACTATATAATTACAGCTTCCCCTCCCAAAGAGCTAATCACAAAGTTTCCTTTTTTACTATCTCCTTTCACTCGTTTTGCGTTTGATCTCTCTGTCTCCGTCTCTATCTCAGAAGAGGTTTAGGGTTTTACTACCACACCACCGATAATAACTAATTAGAAGGATGATATCTTCGTTCTACATCCAGTTATATAAGATTGTCGATGATCGTTCGTCGGATCCCATCATCTCGTGGAGCAAAAGCAGCCCTAACGTGTTCGTCGTTTGGGACTTGAAAAAGCTTCGCAGAGACATTCTTCTGAAATCCTCTGGAGTGTTGTTGGGCAGAAACTTAACGGAGTTTATCGCAAAGCTTCGCTCTCATGGCTTTCGAAGTGTCCTCAAGGGCTTTGGGGAATTGGAGTTTGAACATGATGATTTTACAAGAGGCCTTGTGACGAAGAAGACGAAGATGGTCAAGGCTTTGTCCGAGAGGTTTGATGCTCAAATCAAAGCCATCAAGTGTAGATTCAAAGCCAAAAAATCTTCTTCTTCTCTCAAAGTTGATATTAATCTCTTTCCATAATCTACGTGTAGTCTCTGACTCTGATCAACAACATTATTCAAGAGTTCCTCACCAAAAGTAGAGAGAATCTCTTGCAAAGTTTACGTACCGATCTGATCAAAAGTTTTCTTCTTTTCTTATTTGTAGCGAAATTTCTACAGTAGAAGTTTCGTAACCTCTTGTTGTATGTGTGTGGTTTGATCAAGTAGAGAGCTGTTTCTTACTTGCGCTGTAAGTTTGTCCATGGTTCGAATGAAATTTGAAAATTTTGTCTGGACACGAATTAATTTCAATTAATTTGCTTGTGTTTTACGTTGATTTCTCTCTCTTACTCTATATAACAACCAAAACAAAACACCACACTTTCAAATTAAAAACAAAGACTACTCATGATGTTGAAGGAGCTGAGGAAGTTGCGTTTTCAAAACACCAATATGGAAGTAACAGCGGTGTAAAGACCAATGCTTGCAAGTAAAGTACATGTCTTTTTTTTGTAGTCTTAGTCCAAAGGAGAATTCAATGTCACTTCTTCATACTACTTGTCCTGTGGACTCGGAGGCATAAAGACCAAATGTTTGCAAGGAGAATACAAACTCCACTCTTGGTTCACACAACTTGGTTCTACAAACTCAGATCATAGTCCAAATACACACTTCACTCTCACTTCTTCACACTACTTGTAAGACTGGACTATAGTCCCTTTTCATTCGTTTTTGTTTTGAGCAAGACTGGTCAATTGGTTTCTGTTTAGTTAATAAGTTTTGCCGACCTGACAGACACTAAACTTTGATTGTACGTACATTCGAACGTCCAAAACTCTGACATATGACTAGTTTTAACTTTTATACATCTTTTTTGTTATTTATCTAGCTCATGTCTTATTCAAATTCTATACCGAGTGTTCTTTCAGACCTTGTAACTTCTTTTGGGCATAGATCTTGTCACCTTGATCTAAAAATCTAGACTAGTTTCAATTTTTTAAGTACAACATTCATTATTCTTTTAGGTATTTCATACGTATTTTTTTGTTACAAATATCCTGTGGTTGCTTGTGTTAGAAATAAATAAAAAACAGAGGAAAAATGTGTCGTTGGTAATCCAAAGAAGCTCCAATCCGTTATAGAAAAGGCTAAACGCCAACCAAAACGAACCTCGGACCATCTCCAACCCACTCCTATATTTGCCTCTATATACTATAATAGAAGAAAATCTACTCCAA
Source organism: Brassica incana (assembly GCA_945779075.1). Lineage (NCBI taxonomy): Eukaryota > Viridiplantae > Streptophyta > Magnoliopsida > Brassicales > Brassicaceae > Brassica > Brassica incana. Next base: position 248,571 of record CALZFW010000021.1, on the reverse strand, counting down.
CTCACTTCTATTTCTTCTCATATAATAGAGATTGCTATTTTTTCCTCTATATTTAAGAGAAAAATAGCATTACTCTATAAGAGCATCTACAAGAGCAACTTTAAAACCTCAAATATAAGGTTTTATCTACTCCAAGAGCAACCTCAAAACCTCAAATTATAAGGTTTTGTACAGTGAAACCTTATATTTGAGGTTTCACTGTACAAAACCTTATATTTGAGGTTTCATATTTATTTGGTCCTTATACTTTTCTGTCTTTTAAAAATCTTCATAACTTTCTTGTTTATCATTTTAGTCCATACAATTTAATATCTTTTATATATTCTTATAAATTTAACTTTTACATATAAATTTCAATAAATATATAAATGATTAAATAAAAACAAAGCATAATATTTTAATAATATTAAACAAATATTCTACAAGACAATATTACATCAAACAAGTTAATACAAAAACTAAAAATGCATAAAATAAAATTACATAAGCAATATTACAATTATACTAATATTCCGGTAAACCTGATCCCGATTCTTCAATATCACTAAAAAGTTGTCCATAAAAAGTTGGTGCATTAAGAGGCTGTTGTTGTCCTCGAGTTCTTTTCTTTATAATTCTTTCTTGTTCAGATCGAATAAACTCACGAGTAGTATGATCACTGATAGATTCTAGGTTTGTTAACAACATTTTATTCTCTTCATGCATTTTTTTAAGGGCTAGTTTTTTTGCTTGGTTTTGCATATGTAGCTGAGTTAATTCAAAATTCTTCTCCCTAGCTGATGTATTTTCTTTTAAAAAACCAATGACTTGTTCATTTGATGAAACCAAAGTGTCAACCGAAGAATTGTTACCTTCTGAGATTTTTCTTTTGAGTTTTGCTTTCTTTGATCCAATGGGACGCTGTGATGAATTTGATCCACCATCATCACTACTTAAGTTGATTGAAAATGAAGACAATCCCGGAGATTGTGATGTTGGAGAACCAGCAACATTGCTTTCTTGAGTGTTTGGACTACCAAAATTAACATTGTCGGTAAACTTTGGGATATCCTTCATCAAAACCCACACATGGTCAAATATAATATGAGTTATTATCTAGCTGATGGGATTTATCCGAAGTGGTCAACTATTGTTCAAACTATAAGTGATCGTCAAGGTCCAAAGAAAAGATTGTTTGCAGCAAGACAAGAGGCATGTCGAAAAGATGTTGAACGCGCCTTTGGTGTTCTGCAATCCAAATTTGCCATCATAAAAGGACCATGTCATTTTTGGAAGAAAGAAGTACTGCATGATATAATGACAGAATGCATTATAATGCATAACATGATAATTGAAGACGAACGGGACATCAACGCACCAATTAGAGATGCAAGAGCGGCGCCAGCGGTACAAGTTGAAATGGCAGTAAACGAAAATGCCCGGTTTCAACAATTTTTAGCTCGTAATCTACAAATAAAAAATAAAGAAGCTCATCTCTCGCTTCGAAATGCATTAATTGATCATATATAGGAGCATTATGGGAATAATAATAATAATAATGAATAATGTATTTTTAAGTTTTTTATTTATATGTAATATGCTATTAAAATGTAATAGTTTATTAATAAATGTTGTTTAAAATATTTTTGTTGTATGATTTTAGATTATATAAAAGTTTTATGCTTTTATTTGAGGTTTGTATAATGCAAGGACTGTTATGTAAAAACTGAAAATTTTTAAGGTTTTTTTTTAAGTTTACTCTTGGAGAAGGTCACCCTTAAACCTCAAATATAAGGTTCAGTAAACCTCAAATATAAGGTTGCTCTTGGAGATGCTCTAATAGAGATGTACTTTTTTATTTACAAAATAGTCCTTTAACTTTTGTGATTAAAACTAAAATACATGAAGAAATACAATTTTTACATATAAATGCACATATTTTTGTTTACATACTAATTTTTAATTTTTATAATTATAAATAAAATAAATAAAAAGATATCTAATTATTTTATGTTTACATACTAATTATTTTATTTTAAAGTCAGACTTTTTATTTAATGAATGATATCTAAAATTTTATATTGATAATTAAAACTATTAATTAAAATTTAATTATTAAAAGTTTAACATAATTTTACATATTGATAACATATTAAAATTAAACTTAAATATTGAAACAACTTAATACTTAAATATTAATCAATACAACATGTTGAAACAACTTAATACTCCGGTAAATTATTTTCGGATCCACAAAAATTGTTAAAATATTGTCCAAACGACGTGGGTGGAGGAGGAGTTTGCTGATTTTGTTGCTGGTGACTGCACTTTTGTAAAATATATGCTTTTTTTACTTGGAAATGTTCACGGACATTTGGATCTTCTATGGAATTTACGTCACAAAATAAATTTTTTTTCCCTTCATCTGTTTTAAAGCAAAATTTTGTCTTTAAATCTCCAACTGATGTTTGTCTTTATTCACTTGACTTCTTTAGATACTCTAAGAATTGTTTATTTCCTTTTTCTAGTGTATTGGAAGAGAAGCTCCACCACAAGAAGTCCAAATGTCAGATGATGAAGATAATCGGTTCTAAGAGTTTCTAAGTTGATTCAGAAAAATCAAGGATAAAGAAGCTCATTTTTCACTTCGGAATGCATTAATTGATCATTTATGGAAAAAATATAGTAATGAGATGTTTAGATAATGTCTATTTTTTTTAAATTATTTTCTAATGTCATTTGTAATAAAATGTTTAATTTAAATAATATTGCAATTTTATGAAAAAAAATTAAAAGTTATAATAAAGGGCAAATCTCCAAAATAGCACCTTTCTAAGTTTATATCACAAAAATAGCACTCAAAAACTAAAATGACCAAAATAGCACATTTCTAAGTTTATCCTTTAAAAATTTTAATTTTTTTATTTTTCAAAATTTGAAATCTTATCCCCAAAACCTCATTTCTCAACTCTAAACCATAAACTCTAAACTCTAAACCCTAAACCCTAAACCCTAAACTCTAAACCCTAAACCCTAAACCCTAAACCCTAAACTATAAACTGTAAACCCTAAATCCTAAACCCCACCCTTTAACTCTAAACCCTAAGTTTGTGACTTTTGATAAAACATTAAGTGCTATTTTTGTGACTTATGAACTTGAATGCTAGTTTATGAACAAAAACTTGATTTAGTGCTATTTTTGTCTTTTGACCTTTAATAAATGGGTTAATTTGCAACATTTATAAGTTAAATGTGTTATTTATAAAATAAAAAAAGATATTTTAAGAATATTCTTTTATAGAAGAAGAAATAGAGATATACATCGGAGAGAAAATACATCGGAGATGGTCTAAGAAATCAAATATCCAGGTGTTAACCGAAGCTCTGGTTATTTCCGGTTTGATTATAATCAATGATTAAGATTTAAGAGTCTGAGAGTTTTTGTGGGTAAGTCAAGTGTGTGGCGACCATTGGTCTCTGGTAACGAGTGGCAAAAAATATCTGAAAGCACCAACATAAAAAAAAAATCTTTAACTCGATCTAAAGAGAGAAAAGAATCAGATTTCAAGAAGAAGAAAAAAACTTAAGCTTTTGATCTCGAAAGACTCAAAACTTTCTCAATGAATCCCCAAGCTGTTTCGTGTAGCTGCTTCGGCTTCGTGTCTGCTCCACTTGTCTCTCCCAGAACTTCGCGATTTGTAATCCAAGCCAAATGTAAAAATACTTTCTTCATTCCCCAGTTTGATTCAGTCTTCTTGGATTCATCATCTTCTTGTTGTTTTTGTTTGTGGGGTTTAATTTGCAGCGGAACCATCGGAGAAATCAGTGGAGATTATGAGGAAGTTCTCGGAGCAGTACGCTCGTCGCTCAGGGACTTACTTCTGTGTTGACAAAGGTGTTACTTCTGTCGTCATCAAGGTTTGATTAATTTAACCTTAAAAAGTTTCCAACTTTCTTCTTTGCTCAAAGATTATATGATTGCGTCTTTCTACTTGTATATAATGACTTGCCAGAAGAAGATTTAGCCTTGTTTTCTTGATTTGAAATCTTGAATAGGTGGTTGTTTTCGTCTAAAGTTTCTCTATCTTTCTGCGTTGATTACGAACTACTTGGAGAAGCAACTGAGTTATTTCATGTGCTGATCTTGAAATCTAGTGCTTAAGTTGCTGAGTTTTCTTCTTCTAATTGTGAACGAGAGTCTGCAGAAGAAGCTGAGTTGGTATTAGTGAACAACTTCTTGAGTTCTAGTGTTTAACTGACCAAGTGGGCTAACTCTTCTTTCTAGTTGTAGAATAGATTGGTCGATGCATGTGAACATTTAGACATCTTGCTCTTAACTAATGAAGTGGCTATTTATGGGAACAGGGTTTGGCTGAGCATAAAGATTCGTATGGTGCACCGCTTTGTCCTTGCAGGTGATCTTTGCTTCTGGGCTATCATTATTTTTTAAGAGCATTTGAAATGTCTGTATCAACCGAACAAAGTCTCGTATTTGTTATTTTTTTTTGGTGTAGACATTATGATGATAAAGCTGCTGAGGTTGGACAGGGCTTTTGGAACTGTCCTTGTGTTCCTATGAGAGAGAGGTAAGAAGTAGCTACATTTGCCTCCTGCAGAAAGCATTACGCGTGTGTGTTTGTTTTGTATACTAAGCATAGGAGGTTCTTTTGGAAACCACCGGCTATATGTTATAAGCTGGACTGTCTCTGAATTGTTTATGGTTAGTAATTTGATAGTGTTCAGAAGCATACGCACGTTATAGTTTCCATAGAGGTTACAAATGCCAGATTGCTGGGCAAGTAGAGGTTTGATTTACCCCATAATTGGCTATAATTGTCAAACCAAAAAAAAAAAAACTCTTAGCTCTCTCATAAACTGTTTAAATAAGCATATGTTAATTATATGTTCTGATAATACTCGTGTACTGAATTTTTTTATCATTTGTGCATCAGGAAGGAGTGCCATTGTATGCTTTTCTTAACTCCTGACAATGATTTCGCCGGGAAGGATCAGGTAACCACCAACCCTCAAATCAATATACTTTCCCTAGTTGCAAGCTTGAGATTCTGATTCCATTTTAAGCAAAACCGTAGCAACTTTTACGTATTGAGATGTGATGCCCTATCTCTTCGTTTGTTTTGGTGCAGACTATTACATCAGATGAAATCAAAGAAACAACAGCTCACATGTGAGAACTGATTCAGAGAGAAACGTATCACCAATGCAGCCTGTACATTGATACTCCTCATCATCTTCTTCTGTACAACTATTTCCCTTGTCAGATAAATACTTTAGTATGATCTTTGTTTTTTGCAAATGATATAAAAGGATCTGACTATATGCCAAAAGTCTTCAGTAAGCTTTCATGAGAGATATGTGTTACTGAAATGATTTTGACTGATTAAAAAATCGAAATAAGAGAGTTCTTGGTCCATCGCTTTACTGGACAAAATGAGCTTCTTGTTCTTCTTAGGATCAGTCTCCAGATCTTTCTTGTTCTCCAAATAGATTTCACAGACGAGAACTGTTCTGTGTTTTTTTTTTTGTGATTGAATTTTGGGGAATCGTGAGATTTATGTGGGATCCAAACCAAACCGATCACTTGCACAGAGAGTAGAGGAGATCAAAGCTATATAAGATTACGTAGTTTAACAATTTGTGAATGTCACAAGTGAATGGAAGAAACGGACCTGTTTACAGTCTGTCAAAATCGCGTTTGTGTGATTGAAGCGTGTACATTTGTATTACGACTCTTGAGTTTACAGGACAAGTAGTATGGAGACGTGAGAGTGAAGCGAAGTGGGTATTTGGACTATGATCTGAGTTTGTAGAACAAGTTACGAGAGTGGAGTGTGTATTCTTCTCCTTGCGAACATTGGTCTTTATGCTGCTGTAACTTCCAATTCTCTTTTTGAAAACAAAACTTCCTTACCTCCTTTGGGAACACCCTGACTACAGAACATGAGTAGCATGTGTTATAAATATCAAATTGATGAGAGAGAAGCTGAGAGAAAGAAGTAATATTCGAATTGATGATCAGATTGATGTCAATACAGAAGTTGTGGCAAAGGTACATGGGAAAGTAATGGAGGATGAGGGTAGTAAAGAAATCATCATAGAGAGTGCAGAGTCAGATATTGTGGAGATTCAAGAGGCTCTGATTGACCATGAATTTTATCCATTATTAGACATGGTTTATAAGTGTTTTAAGATATATTTACTACTATATAGAGTCTATTTAGAGTATTTACAGGTCCATGTACTATCTGCAAGGAAATGATGTATTTGGAGCTATTTGGAGGTCTTCCGACCTTCGCTGGAAGCAAGAGATGATCGACGGTCACCACTCAATATCGACCGACAGTTATCACCAAATATCGACCGATGTTCAGGTCTTCATATCGGTCGATAGTGAAGCCACCCGAGAGTTAATGAAAAATTAGAAGATTTCAAGTTTCACAAAAGTCTCAATAATTACATCATTAGTCTCTGGCCGCCTTTTAGACTATTTATTAGGGTTTTGTATCATTTTAGAGGTAGACTTGCCTAGAGACATTTGAGACCTAGTTGGGAGGAGGCAAGAAGCCACCATTCTAAAAGAAGAGAGCTTAGGATTGAAGAGATAGATCATCTACTGCAAAACAGAGAAGATCTTGAACTCCTTTGCTTTCACTATTTCTGTTTACTTTTATTGTTTATTTTATCTAAGTATTATTCAGAACATCATAACTATGTGTTTCATGAATATGTCTGAGTAGTCCTTACTGTTAGATTTAGGTTTTTCAAATGGGTTGATAAATGTAATACTGAAACAACAATTGTTAGGGTGTTTAGAAATATAGTTCATTCATCTAGTTGTGCTTAAAGCTAAGTTTAGGATAGATCACCCTTTAAAACTTAGATCTTAGGATTAATTGGGATCAAGCCATTGCTTAACTCAATACCTGAAAATAACTAGTATGATCTAACTGACTGGATACAGACGAGAGTTGATCTAGTGAGTTAGAGAATATAAATCAAACCTGTCCGTAAATCTTTCTGGAAGAAGTATCGATCGACGCAGCGATAGCCCTGTCGATCGATATTTTGAAAGGTTTATCGATCGATATTCATAAAGAATTATCGATCGACACTTTCTCGTGATTAACATACGAGAGGTGAGATCCGAGATCCAGATTAGACAATCAAATGGATTATATCTTAGTTTGAATTTTAGAACAGTTAATATTAATAAAACCCTAAAACCCCAAATTAAGTTTTACTTATCATACCTGAGAATATACCCGAATCTAGCTACTTTACCCAACTGCTAACGACTTCAAAACAATCAATCGAGCAATAAACTTGCTCACCAATCTATTTACTGCTTTAAAACTTATAAACCATTCGATCTAGATTTATTTCAAGACCATAATCTATTTTGTAATCCTAGAGTCTCTGTTAACTACATCCGAACCTCTTATTTGAGAGAGTAATTCACTCCTTAGGGTAATTTGAGTGATATCAGGCTCCAGCAAAAGCTTGGTCGCTAGTATCTCCATCTAAAGTGGCAAGAGCTCATATACAATCACCACGAAAGCAAACTGATGAAGTCATGATATCTGCTTCCAAGTTTTCCATTCTTAGTGACGAAGTGGAGGAAGGAGAAATTCCGGTAGAAGAGCAGCAGGGAAATCAAATGAATGAATTTGAAGCTACTGAACCAGGGGGGATTCTGATACGGATCTGTTGGAAGATCACATTCTGAATCAGCAGAGCAAAGAGAAAGATAAGTCAGTTCAGAAAAAGGGGATGAAGAGAGGTCGGAAGGCTAAAGCTCATGATGCAAATCTCATGAGCACATGGTCTTCTCGACGAAACCTATAATTATGCCGTGTTTCTTCTGGAATGTGCGCGGATTCAACAAACCTTTGAAGCATTCCGTGGTAAGAGATTGGATAAATGGAAATGATTTGAAGTTTGGATGTATTTTTGAGACTAGGGTAAAAGAAAGAAAGGCAGAAGGGATTTTAAAGACGGTTTTTCGGGATTGGAGCTCTATGACAAACTATGAGCACAGCCAAGGTGGTCGAATCTGGCTAGTCTGGAAGGATACAATCTGTGTCACTCCGGTATACAAATCAGATCAAATGATTACATGTTCTGTGGGTATGCAAGGTGAAGAGGAGTTTTTTTGCACCTTCTTCTATGCAAGTAATCTGGTGGAAGGAAGAAAGGAGTTATGGGAGGATATTTGTCACCACAAGAATTCTCCTTTGTTTCAAAATAAGGCGTGGTTGATTATGGGAGACTTCAACGAAATCTTAGAAGGTGAGGAAAATTCGAGATTCTTAGATTTGGGAAGGCTTCCTTGTGGAATGAGGGACTTTCAAAGGATGGTGCTTCACTGTAATCTGTCTGACATGGGCTACCAGGGTCCATTGTTTACATGGTGTAATAAAAGAGAGGAGGGTGTGATCTGCAAGAAGTTGGATAGAGTGCTGATAAATGACGCTGGGTTGCAAAGATTTCCAAGTGCTTTTTCGGTATTTGAGTCAGGAGGATGTTCAGATCATATGAGATGCAAGATTCAACTGTTGGCGCCGAGTGAAAAAATCCGAAGACCTTTCAAGTACGTCAACGCCATTGGTAGTCTCCCTCAGTTTCTTCCTATGGTAAAGGAGTATTGGGACACACCAGAAAATATTTTTCATTCCACTTCTGCGATATTTAGATTCTCAAAAAAGCTGAAGAACTTGAAGCCTCTTATTGGGGAGTTGGATCGTGAGAAGCTATGTAACCTATCAAAGAGAGCAAAAGTGGTGCATGAAATTCTTTGTGACAAGCAGAATCAGACTCTGCTAAATCCGAGTAGTAGTACCATTCAAGAGGAGGCTGATGCTTATGAAAAATGGTTACATGTAGCGGGTTTGGAAGAGGATTTTCTTAAGGAGTGGGCGAAGCTTCATTGGTTAGATGTGGGTGGCCAAAACAATAAGACATTCCACAATTCTATCAAAAGCAGACAGGCTCAGAACGCTATTCGTGAGCTCAGATGGTAACACAGTCTCTACCCACTCGGATATAAAGAAGGAAGCTGAGAAATTCTTCTCAGAGTTTTTAAACCAGATACCTGATAGTTACCAAGGTACCTCTGTGGAAGAGTTGCAAAATCTATTTGGGTTCAGATGTTCTGCTGAGGATTGTCGTTTGCTTGAGTCGGAAGTTACTGATGAGGAAGTACGTAAGGTTCTGTTCTCTATGCCATCATACAAATCACCAGGCCCTGATGGCTATTCTTGCGAGTTCTTCAAAGCTACTTGGTCTATTCTGGGTAAGGAGTTTATCATTGCAGTCCAGTCAGTATTTCGGTTTGGCTTTCTTCCTAAAGGGGTCAACTCTACAATCTTAGCTCTAGTTCCTAAAAAGACAGACTCTATGGAGATGAAGGACTACATGCCCATTGCCTGCTGCAATGTTCTATACAAGGTTGTCTCTATGATCCTTGAAAATAGGCTGAAGGGGCTTCTTCCTAGAGTGATCACGGAGAATCAGTCAGCATTTGTGAAGGGGATGTTACTGATGGAAAATGTGTTGTTGGCTTCAGAGCTCGTAAAAAAACTACCACAAAGATGAAGTTTCTCCAAGGTGTGTGATGAAGATTGATATATCAAAGGCCTGTGACTCAGTTCAATGGTCTTTTGTACTGAAGATTTTGGAGGCTCTAGGAGTGCGGGAGAAATTTATTCACTGGATTAAGCTGTGTATTACTACTCCATCTTTCTCCGTTGAAGTCAATGGGGACCTTGTTGGCTATTTTCAAAGTACAAGAGGTTTGAGGAAGGGCTGCTCTCTCTCTCGCCATACTTGTTTGTGCTGTGTATGAACGTCCTATCTCATAAAATTGATAAAGTAGTGGAGCAGGGTAAGTTCAGGTTTCACCCGCAGTGCAAAGAGATATCACTTACTCACCTTTGTTTTGCGGATGACCTGATGGTGTTCGTAGAAGGATCTAAGGTGTCTATAGAGGGGGCCCTCTCAGTATTTGATGAATTTTCTGTATGGTCAGGTCTCTGTATCAGTATAGAGAAGTCCACAGTTTATATGGCTGGTGTCTCGGTAGAAGAGAATAGGAAAATCTTAACTAACTTCCCGTTTACAGATGGGGACCTTCCGGTTCGATATTTGGGACTTCCACTGATGACTCAAGGGATGAAGAAGCAAGAATACCTACCTCTGGTGGAAAAGATCAGAAGCAGAATCAACTCTTGGACATGTAGATTTCTTTCATACGCTGGAAGACTTCAGTTGATCAAATCAGTCCTGATGAGTATTGTAAATTTTTGGGCAGGGGTTTATAGGCTTCCTAGTAAGTATATGAAAGAGATTGAACAACTCTGCTCATCATTTCTTTGGTCTGGTCCTGAGCTAAAGTCAATTGGGGCAAAAGTTGCTTGGAGAGACATTTGTAAACTGCAAAGTGAAGGTGGGCTGGGAATTCGACCGTTGAAGGAAGTAAACATAGTTTATGGGTTAAAACTCATATGGAGAATGTTATCTGGTGTATCTCTATGAGGAAAATGGATAAAGCTCAAGCTTCTAAAGCAGAAAAGCTTCTCGGAAGTAAGGGAAAATACTCAAATGGGATCTTGGATGTGGAAGAAGATGCTTAAATTGAGAGGGGTGGCAAGTTCTGTCTACAAAAAATCAGTGGGTAATGGTAGGCACACCTCGTTCTGGTATGATAGATGGTCGGATAGAGGAGTTCTTATTGACATTTTGGGTGAATGTGGAATCATTGATATGGGGATTAGGAGAGGTGCAACGGTGGAGGAGGCTGTTATAAATGTTCGCAGAAGGCGTAGGCACCGTGCTGATATTTTGAATGAGATTGTAGCTGATTTGACTCAGCTAAAGGATAATCTTTGTCCTTCAACTGAGGATATGAGTATGTGGCGCAGGGAGTCGGGTTATAAAACTAGTTTCTCAACTAATAAGACTTGGAGGATATTGAGAGTCAATTATGCTCAATGTAGTTGGTCAAGAAGCGTCTGGTTTCCGCAGGTTACTCCTAAATTCTCATTCATAGTGTGGATTGAAATGTTGAACAGGTTATCAACCATGGATAGAATTTCAAATTGGAGCAGAGGGGTTGATGATACGTGTGTCTTGTGTAAGTGTGCTCCTGAAACGAAGAATCATCTCTTCTTTGATTGTTCCTTCTTCTCTCAGGTATGGGAACACCTAGTGAAAGGGATCTTGGGTAGTGCTTATACAAATGACTGGAACGCCGTAGTACTCTTGATCACTGGAATGCCGTAGTACTCTTGATCACAGATCAGTCCATGGAAAGAAAGAAACTTTTCTGCATCAGATATGCGTTTCAAGCTGCGGTCCACGCGTTATGGAGGGAGAGAAATAAGATCAAGCATGATGATAAGCCTTTGCCTCTACCAACTCTACAGAAGTTGATTGAGAAAGGAGTTCGCAATAAGCTAAGTCTGATGAGAACAAAGGGTGGGAAAGGTATACAAGGAGTTTTGCAGTATCGGTTTGGAGCTAGATTGTGAATAGAAATAAATTTTCTTGGGGGTTATAATCTAGAAATGTAAAGGAGTAAGGAGTAGTTTTACACAAAGGTGCACTAGTTGTAATCAGGGTTTTTGATGAATATAATTTAACATTCATTCAAAAAAAAAAAAAATCAAATTTTGGTGCTTTGTTTTGGTTGTTATACAGAGTGAGAGTGAATTAACGTAAAACAGAAGCAACTGTTTTGAAATTAATTCTGTTGAGACAAAAGAAGGGTTTGCTTGTGGCCGTCAACGAGAAATATACATATCACAATGTTTCTAAATAAAATAGTCCATTGAAATTCAGTGAGGTTTTATTAAAGATATATGAATAATAGTGTAATAAACAGAACAAAAAATTATGTCTTGCAGAGTTACATATATTTATATATGCGTATTCAAAATAAAAACATGCAGATGCATAAACAGCTTCACTCTCTGTGATCATCAGGTAAATTGTTTGGAATCTCAGAGTTGTGATTAGAAAGGTTGGAGCTAGAGAGATGGTAAAGTAGATGCCTGAAGTAGTCTGTTCTCATCGACATAGCTTGAAGACATAACGGGATTAAAATCATGAGAAAAGCTAGGGTTACCGACCATGAAACCACTATAAGGGTCCTGAAAATCAAAGCAGAAGTCATCTGAGAGACATGGATCTTCAACGTTGCAGCTGTTGGTAGTATCACCCATACACATATTCTGATCAAAGCCATAATTAAGCTCATGAGGCATCAACTGATTCAACTCGTAGTTGCTCACAGATTCTTGTAGCTCTAGTGGAAACATTGAGTAATCTGTTGTGTTTGAGGAGACGCAAGGATGTTGAAAGTTGTTAACCATACACATCATGTTCTGATCAGAACCACCATAAGGCATCAACTGATAATGTAACGTTGAGTTATCTGAAAGGCAAAGATGTTGAAAGTTGTAGTTGTTGTTGTTCTGATCATAAACACAAGACTCTTGTGGGTACTTGGTGAAGTGGTTGGGGTTCAAAGAATGTTGACGGTCATCCAAGTTTGCTTTTGCCGCAAGAAAACGACGCCTTTCTTGCAATTTCGAGTAGCTTAGTTCCAAGGAGTGAATCAGTTGGTTGATTTGGTCGGGAGTGTAATGATCAGAGATTGGATACTTTAGTTCTTCAAGATTCCTCTTCGCCTTCTTGAAATTGTCGGTCATCGTCTTCTTATCCTTATTCTTGTTGAGGAACTCGTAAAGATTGACGCTTTTCTTGCGTCTCTTGGCTTGGTCTAACTGGATGTAGCGGAGAGCGAGGGATCTCACTATGTCTCTGTTCTCAGGCCATGTCCTCAGTTCTCCGTCAGGTCCATAATGAATGACGCAGGCTTCGATATCGCAGAGAGTAGTAAGCTCTTGAGCTTTCTTGAATATCGTCAAGAGTCTGCTTTTCAAACTCGTTGCAGCGAGTGAATAACTTGAAGAAGAAGCAGAAGAAGAGCACTTGGAACTAGAGGAAGAACGAGGTGGTCGCATGGTGGCTTTTCTTGTTGATTTCTCGAAAAAAGTTGTTGTTTTCTTCTCTATCGCACAGGAAGAAGAAAGAAGAAAACAAATGAAATTGCGTGAGAAACTGTGTGAATTGATTTGGATTGGATATATTTATAGATTCTTCTTTAACGTCCGGTAAAAAAAAAGGAAAAATTTACTTCACAAATTATTTAGCCGTTGAGAGGCTTGTGAGAAAAGGAAAGATTCACTTCAGATTTTCTTTTTACCCTTCTCTATCTCCCTCATTAATGAACACGGTAAAGGTCATGTGCCTTTAGATTTTGTTTGCTAGATTTTCGTATGATATCGATTCAGCTGGCGAATCACTTACAAAAGTTTGATATCAAACTTCCCATTTACGGGCTTGTCGTTTGTCCCCAAAATATAAATCTACCAATCAGTGCCGCACGTCCCCCAAACTCTCTAAACGCACCGGTTATCTCAAATTATAAAAGTTTTATTTTGTTTGAGGATTCGGTTCTATAACGACGCGTTTAATCGATGGTGTTAAGTTACTCCAAAGACCCCATTTTTTTTTTTTTTTTTTTTTTTACAACTAAAAGCAAATGACACAAAGCCACAACACACTGTAAGCTTGAGAGACGTCTACTCTACGAAAAAAGAACGTCACGCTGCAAGAAGAGAGAGTTGGCCAGGAGGAACAACTTGTCTACTAGTCAAAGGGTCCAGCCTGAGTCTTATTGTTTGCTGAGTCTCTGCTATCAGAGTGCCAGGGGGCTTCTCCAAAGCTGAGTGAATGCGCATATTTCTCTCCTTTCAAATCAAATACAAAACCGCTTGATGGACAAATCTGACGATCAAAGTCACATTAGCGTCCCTCGCAGGCGCTTTCAGCCAAACCAAAACCTCCTCAAACCCCCGCGGAGGAGTCAGCTGCAGCCTGGAAACAAAGAAGGACCAGATGTGGCTACTGTACCCACAATCAAAGAACAAGTGTTGTCTGTTCTCGTCAAAACCCGAGCAAAGAACACACCTCGAAGGAACAGACAAACCCCATCTTATAAGCATGTCTCTAGTAACCATTCTGTCTCTGGCTGCAATCCAAGTGATGAAAGCGTGCTTCGGGATTCTTCCAGCAAACCACACAGCCTTATGCCAAGGAACTTGCGTCGGAACAGGGTGCAGCACTCTCCAAGTTTCGTTGGCTGAGAAACTCCCATTACCCCTACCAATCTCCGGAAACCAAACGTATCTATCTTCCACTTCCGAACTCAGAATTTCCTGCGCATTAGGCAGACATGCCTTCACTAAGGAAATTATATGACTCCTGCTTCTACTTCGATCTAACCTCCATCCTTCATTAGTTAAAGCATCAACAACCACTGCATCAATACTCAGGCCAGTGACTAGAGGTCCCCTCTCCCCCACCAAATCGATAAGTGGTCCAGCTAAGGTCCAATTATCAAACCAAAAACTAGCAGTGTTGCCAGTACCCACTTCACAAAGCACCATAGGTCTCGCTAGTGGTCTCAACTTACAAATAGCTCTCCATATCCAACTTCCTCTATGAGTAGGATTCAACACCCAAAAATTATCATTCCTAATCAAGTGACTGCGTACCCACAAAACCCACAGAGAACCTCCAGCTGTGAAAATAAGCCAGATAAGCTTCAGTCCCAGCACTCTGTTCCAATCCACTAACCTCTTTAAACCCAAACCTCCTACTTCCTTTGGTGTACAGACTGACTCCCAAGAAATCTTGGCCCCTCTGGCCGAATTCGGTGCCCCATTCCACAGAAAAGCTCCGCACATACGCTCCAGAATACTTACACACTCTGATGGAATGATGAACATAGACGTCCAGAATGAGATTGTCGAATAAATCACCGCTTGGATAAGCTGAAATCTACCCGCAAATGACAAATGTTTAACTGTCCAAGAGCTGAATCTCGCAGCAATTTTATCCAACAGAGGCTGAAAATCCGACCGAGTCATTTTCTTAGGCGATAGAGGAACACCCAGATACCTCAACGGAAGAGCACCTTGTGCAATCCCCATCTCTACTGCCAGAATCCCGACATCTGCTCACACTACCTCCATCTAGTAACAGCTCCGATTTTTGTCTATTGATTCTCAGCCCTGAAACCAAACGGAACTCCTCTAGGATGCTCAGAATTCCCCTAAGAGAACCCGCTGTGCCGTCGAAGAAAATCAGAACATCATCCGCAAAACTCAAGTGTGTGATCAAAGGAGATTCACACTCCGGATGTAGACCAAAAGTACCATCCACTGCTCCTTTATCTAACAGCTTAGACATCACATCCATCGCTATAACAAACATAAGAGACGAGATAGGATCTCCCTGTCTAGACCCTTCTTCCCCGAGAAGAACCCCTGAAGTTCTCCATTGATGGCAATACTATATGACGGAGTAGTCACGCATTCTTTAATCCACTTAATGAACTTACTTGGCAGATCAAAGGCGCTCAACACCTTGAAGAGAAAGTCCCAACTGAGGTTGTCATAGGCTTTAGATATATCTATCTTCAGGCAGCCCCTTGTTGTTGGACCTTGAGCGTTAAAGTCTTTAACTAACTCAGTAGCAAGCAGAACATTCTCGCAGAGCAGCCTCTCCTGAATAAAGCCAACTTGATTTCTTTGCACTATCTCGGATACACAAAGCTTCAGTTTCCTCTTAAGGAGTCTAGCCATAACCTTGTATACTGTTGAGCATAAGGATATTGGGCGAAATTGATTAAGACGATCTGCACCTATCTCCTTAGGAATGAGGGAGATCGTTGTGGTATTGAACTGTCTCAACAATCTGCCACCAGTAAAGAACTCTCTTATGGCCTCAACTGAATCCTTACCAACAACTTCCCAAGCTTCCCAAAAAAAACTCCGCTGAATATCCGTCAGGACCTGGAGCTTTATTCTTTGGCATTGCAAACAAGACCTCTTTAATCTTCTCCTCTGTCGGAATGCATATCAATTTGTCGGATATATCCTGTGGGCACCTATATGTAAGTAGACCTCTCAGCTCCACCTCAGAAATCTCTTCCAAATTCCCATCTGCAGACCCCAAGAGGTTCTGAAAATACGCCACCACCATCTCCTTTATCTGGGCTTGATTAAAAACCATGTTATTCCCTTCATCCATCAGATAACTGATGCAGTTCCTCATTTGAAGAAGAACTTTGTATTAGCATCTCTGCTATCTAACCATCTTATTCTTGCCTTTCTAGTGAAAAAGATCTCCTGGGCTGCTTCAAAGAATTGCCAGTTCTTCCTAGCAACAAATTCTTGACGGAACAGAGAATCTGAAGGAGCCGTTAACAATTGAAGCTAGATTTCTTTCAATGCCTCTAGAGCTTCTTTTGTTTTCTGCTGAATATTACCAAAGCCCTCCTTATTCAATCTCTTACAAGTTACTTTGGTTTTCTTCAATCTCTGGCCTAGCGAAAAAAGCTTGAAGCCTACTGGAATTTCCTCTTCCCAGGTCTTAAGAATCTCATCGAGAAACCTAGGATGTGAAGATAGAAAGGAGAAGTACTTGAAACTGCACTTTCTGACCGAAGAAAATTCAGAAAAAGACACCACTGCTGGAGAGTGATCAGAGTCTCCAGGCGCTTCAAACACACTCACAGCTTCTGGGTATCTATCCCTCCAGAGCTCACTACACAGAACCCTGTCAAGCTTCCGCAAAATAGGATCCTCTGGACGTTTGTTAGATCGGGAAAAGAAGGTGCCTCTGATATCCATATCTACCAAGTTGCTTTCTTCCAAACACTGCCTGAACTCTTCCATACCTCTGACCGGTAGATCATAAGGTTGCAAAGAAAAGTGTTCCTCCGCCAAAAGTATCTGATTAAAATCACCAAGAACTACTAAGGGTGAAGCTGCCACCAACGGATTATTCGTAATATCTACTAACGCCCTCCACAAGATCCTCCTTTCAGCTTCCGTATTAAACGCATACACAAAAGCCACCGTACACTCCGTACCAGAGGCTGGATCGATCACTCCACAAAGCATCAACTGCTCCGTTTTCAAATAGACCACGACTGACAAAGACGGATTCCACACAAGCCAGATTCTCCCTCCTGCAGCTTCCGAATAATTATTATCAAACCTCCAACCAAGAGCCACCGCTCCCAAAACACTAAGAAAATTTTCTTCCTGTACATGAGTCTCTAATAGCGCTCCCACTGATGAGCCTAGACTCTGAAGCCAACTACGAACTACCCTTTGTCTTCCAACTCCATTAATACCTCTAATTTTCCAACTAAAGATCTTCATATATATACAGATGAATACGATATTCCCAACCGATCAGACTTCAAATCTACTCCCGGAGGAAAAAACTCAATCAAGAAGCCTCGCTGATTTAGGGGGCTTTCCCACTGCTCCCAAAGATTCCCAAAGTTTATGCTGTCTCAGCGCTCTTCGAAAATTCTTTGAGTGCTTAGTGAGCCACAAAGACTCTTCCTCCTCTTGAAAATGCACCTTGTTTTGACTCACCATTGCTCCGTGGCCTAACTCCTCCACTTCTTCCCCCTTAATCTCCCCTTCCTCTAGCTGATAACCATCCTCAACTAGCTCCACCACTGGCTCTGATTCCACCATCGTCGACTCCTTAACCCGAAACAACGACGCGTAGTCTTGAACTTTTACACCTAGATCACTTCTCGACTTAGCTACCTCCACTCCCACAGTATCTTCCGGCGGGGAGCTTAAAGCTCTCGCTTGCTCGCGCTCTGGATCTGGACCTCTTGCGAGGCCTAGACTTGGCCTTAATCTTTTGCTCCTGACCAACTTCAACCTTCTCTGCACTTGCCTCTTTCTCCCCTGCCTGGGACTCAACTGCTAGCGACACCTCTGATCCAGACTTCACAACACTGATCACCTTCTCCTTCTTCTGAGGCTGTACCCTCTGCCTTGTAGCTTTGTTACACCGGTTCAACCAATGGCCAAACTTTCCACAGTTCAGACACTTAGGCGGAAGACTGGGGTATTCCACATTAACTCTAACCGAGTTCCCTTGAGTATCTCTGACTTCTACAACCTCCGGAGGAGTTTTGGAGAGATCAATCTCCACCTTGACCTTAGTATCACCGAAATGGTAGGGGTCTAACCAACCGAGACTTCTCAGTGTGGAGCGGATCTCCTATACCGCTAGCAACAACACTGATACCATCCAAAGAGTATAGCTGCGGGGGAAAGTTCTTCATAACTACCCAAGTCGGTGCAAAGAGCAACTCCTGAACCGCCAGATTCCCATCCGCTGTCCAAGGATAAACCGAGAAGGCACACCTATCAGCTTGCCAGTAACCCACTTGCAACACCCATTCTCTAGTCTGCACAGAGGGGATGTAAATCAAGACACAAGTTTCCGAGACCGTTCTGACCGTAATACTACGAACTTTCCCCACACTGGGTTCAAATCGGTAAAAATCTTTGATGCAGAAGGACGACAACCGTGAAAGTGAGCCACCACGTGGTCTTTCCAAAGTTCCGAAGTTTTGAGAAGCACAGACTCCGGCGCTTGGACTACCGACGTCCCGTCCTCTAAGAACGACGGATCTGAGATCTTACGGAGATTTTTTCAGGGACGAATTGAACCGCGCCGTGTTGGGGTCAAAAACGGTTATGACGAAGTTAACGTCCAAATCCCCGAAGAAGAAAAACGTAGAAAACTTCTTCGACAAATACTCTTTCGAAATAGATTCTTCTTTACGAAAAGCTTTGCGGAGGAAACGCGAGTCATCGGACAAGAGCCCGAAAAGGATCGTTACACAGCGACCAAACACTCGCTCCGCTCGGTCGCTACGTAGCGACCGAGTTCGAGCCAACGCTCAGTCGTTACGTAGCGACCAAACGTCCATTCCGCTCGGTCGCTACGTAGCAACCGAGCTCTTCCAAAACGTCGATACGACATTAGTCCATGCATTCTCGTCTACCCTTTGATGCTATCTCTCGAAGACCGTAGCGAACCCATTTCACGTTCCCCGCCATTTCTAAGTTATCAATCAAATGTTACCGTAAAAACCGCGGAAAGTTCATTCTTTATCAAAAGAAGCCGTAATAAACGCTTCGAGTCGGAAGATGGCCCAAAGGGACCTAAGACATGACTCGAGCCCCAACTTACGATTTATTAACCAACAGCACGTAAGCCGCATGACGGTTTACGCTTGGTTCGCAAGGAAAGATAAATGTCAAGTTTCCGCGGATAAATACGAAATTTTGAAGATCAGAAAAAATGGAATATCTCCATTTTTATGCTATGGCGGCTTAAAGGCAGAAGAGGAAAAGCGTAAACCGACCTTGGAGCCAGTTTATAAGGAGTCCTATGCGAGAGGCATGGGAGAGGACTTTTCACAGTAAACTTAGCACTTAGAGCAGTTTTAGGCAATTTTCTGTTTTTGTTATTCGAGCTGCGACTCAATTAGGTTTTTGCCGTCTTAAGGTTTTAGAACTAGGAATCTCGCCGACAGCTCTCGTAGCCCAGGCACTTACCTTGTTGTAAACTCTCAAACGCAGATTCGGAATAAGAACTATCTTGCTCTATTTTTCGATTTCTTATTTTATTACTGTTCTCTTTTCGTGTTCTGATTGCTTGGCGTGTGGTATTAGCAAATATCCGGGACCTCTGGGAAATTAGGTTTTTCCTAGTTTCCTTATTTAAACGGAAATCGACAGTGCGAATTTCGGTTCCCACAGTTTGGTGCTAGAAGGGGGGGGGGTACGGATCAATCTAAATCTCAACCACATCAACTTCAACCAGACATGTCAACTGACGACACAGATAACATGCATACTCCTCTTAACGGAGGCAGCGGCACTGATCTCCACACTCCCGCAGCGGATGTATCCGCGGCTAACGCACCAGCCAACGCCGTGGCGCTCGAGGAGTTTAAAAAGATGTTCGCCACCTACGAAAAAGGCCGGAAGAACAGGATAAGCTCGTGAGCACCTTGACCAAACAAGTTGAAACTTTAATGGCAAGGACTCGATCAATCCGCCCCCGCAGAACCACTAAATTCCGCGGGAAAAGACTCGACTTCGCAACCCCAGTCAACGGGCCTGGAGCCGCACAGGAACGACCTTCGGGTCAGAACCCTAGCGAGAAATCTCCCATCGAAAAAGGAAACTCCGAAAGCCTTCCGCGTCCCGCGAAGGTTTCGGAGGACAATGGAGTCGAGCAAGTCGACCTGGATCCTAGCAATGTCTGCAACAATACTGATGAGGACGTCGACAGACATCCAAGGAGGACCAGAAGTCGATTCACTCGGGAAAGCTCTCCGTTCGACAAACTAATGACAGAAGAGGAGGAAATCCTCTATTGGAACGAACAGGAAGAGCTGGCTGAAAAACAAACCGAGCTCACTCGCAGTAAACGCCGACAAGCGCGAAAATCTGCTGACGAGACGTCGAATGTACGCGATCTTCGCGACTATATCACCAAGACTGCGGCAGAAGTAAGAGCCATAAAATTCCAAATCCATCACGCTACCAGCGCGGCCCCCGAGTTCGACAGGCTGCTGGAAGGGGCTCGGAAGACCCCTTTCACCGCTCGCATCTCAGATACGAGGGTATCCGATCCAGGAAAAATCAAAGTACCAAAGTATGATGGTACGACCGATCCGAGAGCGCACCTTCAGGCTTTCCACATCACGATGGGAAGAGCGAGGCTGAAGGACGGCGAGAGAGACGCCGGCTACTGCCGCCTGTTCGTCGAGAATTTAGAAGGAGCAGCCCTCGAATGGTTCGCGCGCCTTAAGCGAAACTCTATCGGGAGTTTCCGACATCTCGCATCGGAATTTCTCAAGCAATACTCTATGTTCATAGATAGAGAAACTTCCGATGTCGATCTCTAGAGTCTGTCCCAGAGGGAAGAGGAACCCCTCCGCGAGTTCATCAGCCAATTCAAGTTGGTAATGTCCAGGGTCAGCGGGATAAGCGACAAGGTGGCCATCGATGCACTCAGAAAGGCGCTCTGGTACAAGTCGAAATTCAGAAAATGGGTATCCCTCGAAAAACCGCGGACGATCCAAGACGCCCTCCACAAGGCGACGGACTACATCATGATCGAGGAAGAAACGAAAATCTTATCACAAAAACATAAGTCGGCGAGATCGTCCTCAAAAGATGTAGACCCGAAAACGAGGACGAAGAACCCTCGTAATGACAAGTATGTCCATCACGAGGGGGAAGAACTCCAAGGAGTGCATAATTACGCGATCGGCTCAGACCAGGGCCGAACCACGGGAAATACGTGGACTCGCAACCAAGGATATGATGAAAACACCTTCTGCGAGTTCCACCAGTCCCGAGGACGCTGCACGACTAACTGTAAGGTCTAGGGAGCAAGGCTGGCCGCGAAGCTACTAGCCGGAGAACTCTCGGAAGTGACCAGCGTGAAAGATCTCATCCTCGAGACCGATCGCCCTCGAAGCCGGACAAAAATCTTCCCGCGGAGAGATCTCCCCAAAGAAACCAATCTAGGGATAAACGCGACAGGAGGCCAGACGACAAAGGGAACGATAACAATCGTCGTAGAGTCAACATGATCATCGGAGGATCGCAATTCTGCAACGATACGGTTTCGGCCATCAAGGCTTACCAGCAGAAGGCGGAGTCAAGCGCAAACTGGCCTACATTGTCTCCCACCCGAGATGATCAGAACTGCTCAATCACCTTCACAAAGGAGGAAGCCGGCGGGATCGATCAGCCCCACTGCGATCCGCTCGTCATAGACCTCGTCATACGAGATTTGGAAGTCGGAAGAGTTCTCATTGACACGGGAAGCACGGTCAATGTAATCTTCCGCGACACTCTCAATCGGATGAGCATCGAACTCGGAGAAGTAACTCCAACTCCGGAACCGCTCACAGGCTTTTCGGGCGAAGTATCGATGACCCTCGGATCGATTCAGCTACCAGTCATGGCCAAGGAGATCACAAAAATCGTCGAGTTCGCGGTAGTCGATCATCCTGCCATCTACAACGTGATCATGGGAACCCCGTGGCTCAATGCTATGCAAGCTGTTCTATCGACGTACCACCTGGACGTCAAATTCCCGACCCCAAACGGAGTCGCAGCTATCTGGGGATGTCAGAAACAGTCGCGACTGTGCTTCTTCGCGGAACACAAGTTAAGACAGATGACGACCTCTGCAACGGCAAAATGCAAACGCACGAATATTGATAAATCTTCGACCAACAACGTTCCAAGAAAAGATGACTTAACATCGTCTGCTGATGCAGGCGCTTCGGGTGTCGAAACTCAACATGAATCCGAAGCCGACACTACAACTCAACCGGAACATCCGGAAGAAAATACTAACCCAGCCACGATCATCACGATCAAGGCAGTCGGCACGGCGACAACCGCCAAGTGAAAACGCTCGCGGCATAAAACAAAACTACGAGAAGTCTTGATCCTCGAAAGGGGTACGTAGGCAGCTCGTCGAAAGACGAGTTAAGCTATCCCCCTCTCTAAAAAGGGGGGGGGAGTGGGTGCGTATACTCGTATACTCCCACATAGGAAAAGATGCGTTATTGTAATCGAATTCTATAGAGATTTCGAAAATTTTTACGATCAATATGCGTCACTCCTTTTTAAGACAAAATCGCAAAACAATCTCACTTCAGCACCAAAAATATACGTATCTTCGAAATAACTGCGAGATGTCGCCAAGTTAAAAATCGAGATGATACGAATAAATTGTCCGAACGCGACCACTACAAATCTTACACTCCGTTCGTCGATTGGCCCCGACGAACACATCAGCCATCTTAAACAAACGCAACTTGATCACTCTTTTGATCTTTAAACGTCCAACACAAGGACGAAAGCGCGCTACAAAAAAAATCCAAAATTTTGGTCTAGCACTTCCAGTTGGCTTAAAAATTGTCTCTGGAAAGATGCTCGATTCGTACCATACAAGTCGTATAAGCCAAGAACCTATCGCGGACTTTAAATCGGTACGAATCAGGTAGAAAATGCAACAGGAAAACCGATAGCCGGGTAGTCACCACACAAACCTTAAAACCGAGAGTAAACCTAGGTCTTGCCCTAAACCCATCGCATTGGTCTCAGACATCTCAAAGACATGATATCTAGACGATACGAGATCCTAAAACATGTCTCTTCATTCATATCTCAACGTTCCCGAAAGATCGTAAATAATTTTTACGAAAACTCACGTCTCGAACAAACTAACAGATTGAACGCCTCAACGAAGATAAATATGAGACGACAACTCATGTTTACTTCAAAACCCACTCTAAACAAAGTAACTCAAACAAACATCCATTATATAAACCGCATAGCGGTAGGGATTCAAAGCCACCAATGGCCAATCCCGACAAAAACGGCCAAAATAGGCCCATACAAAGTTCGAAGGCCACACTCGGCCAGACATATATGAACAAAGGCCACACTCGGCCGCTAAATACTAGATAAAGGAAAAAACTCCTTCCCGTCAAAACGCTCACAGATCAAAGTTAAAACTCCCAGACAAGGAAGCTCCGAATGCATCCGTGGGAAAGTTCACTTCCTCATCGTCACCGACAAAATCAGTCGTAGTTTCTACGGTATCAGGGGAAACCTGGATGGGATCCCAGAATCCCTGAATCTTCCCATCGATCGGAGGAATGGTCGCCTCAGCGTGAGCATGATCCTTCATGCCACCCATCATTAACTCTATCTCCCTCTCGAAAACGTAGTCATCTTCTTGCGTCTTCCAAAGGCTCCCTACGAAGCCGCGACACTCACGGAAGTCGCCCAGCGAGTTGAAAGCGCCCTTAAGATTCCTGTACTCAACCTGGAATTGAGAAGCGCGAGTCTTCATCACCTCGACAATTTCCCTCTTGCCCTTCCGTTCTGCCCTGCGAACAGCCCTGGCATGATCACGAGCGAGTTGAGCGTCTCGCGCCAACATCTCGTCTCGCATGCGAGCAAGATCCTTTCCCGCCTTCTCCGCTTTAAAGCGATAGATCATGGCCTCTCTATGGCTCGTCTCAATGCCCGACCCAAGCAAGTTCAGACCCTATAAAACCGATTGACACGTTATAAGCAAAAAATAATAATAACGATCGTCAAAATTCTTAAAGTTTATACCCCGTTAATGATACGAGATCCTTCCGCGATGATTTTCGGCCTCCCAGACTCGCTCGTGGCCGGAGGAGCATCAAAGCCCGACGGAAGACCAGCGAAGAAATCATCAAAGTCCGAAATAGGGACCTCGCTCGTACCGCTTCCATCGCCGAAAGCAAGGTTTGGATCCCATCCTGGAAGCATGCAATCGTCCACCGAAAACTCTAGCTCGCCGAGATCAATATCTCTCCCCTTCGAAGAGTTCGGCCCCGTCACAATCGCGGGAGCGGCGTTGGGACCTTGGTCTTCAGTTTCGGAAACACTCCTTGTTTCTCCGCCCAAAGCAGGACTAGGATGCACAAACCTCAGCGCCTTTCGAACTCTCTTCGGCGTAAAGGAAGTCCAGAAAAAAGGACCATTCCTGAGCAGATCCCTCATCGCAATAATGGCCTCAGGAAACAGAGCAAGAGGGTTGATAAAGGGACAATCGTTCGGCAACCTCCGAAACAGTGGGATACAACTCTCCTCAACGGACGCTGCGTCTACACGAACGAAGAAGAAAAACTTCCTCCACGAGTTGAAGTTAGAAGTGAACCCTTTTACCACTGACATGAAGTTCCGAGGAACCAGCCTGTACGTGTCCGTGTCCCTGATGATCTGTAATCGAAGAAGCGCTTCGAAGTGATCAACGGCGAGAGAGAGAGACCATGCTCGTAGCTCAGGACCAGGATCCCTATGAGGTGCTGGATGCCAAGAGGATTCAGTTGGCTTATCGCCACCCCGAAACGACCCAACACACGGACGATGATCTCGGGGGATCGGGAACCACAAACGGCAACGCACTACGAATGCCTCGTAACAAGTAAAGAAGCCCTCCGGGGGACTACTAGCGCATTCTCCTTGACGAGGAACCCTGAATTCCACCGCGTCCGAAATATGGTAGAAGGACCGCATGACCTCGAGGAATTCACTAGTACTCCTACTCGGCGCACCTGCCTCCACTGGGCGATGGTTCATGACCGGGAACGATTTTTCTTTGGGAGGCGTGATCGAACCGTAACACGCCACCCACCATGCCTCGTTCTCGGCTGGGTCTACCGAATGAGGAACGAATTCCATCTTCGGCACTCGAAGTTCTTCGGAAACGTTCGCGGGCAAGGACCCTTTCTTCGAACTCCTCTTCTTACTCGACATCTCGTGTTTTTCTTTTTTAAATCAAGAAGGAAATGATAGAGAGAAAGAGAAAGAACTTTTCAAGAAAAACCTCTCTATAAGAATGAGTAAGTGTGAAGATTGTGAAGAAGTTACCTCCTTTCTTATAGGCATGAGAAATTACTATTTACTTGCGGATTTTTGGACACGAACTTCGCCCAAATACACCAATCTCTTCCGAACTCGCCATACCGCGCATTGGGACCTCGCTAGAAATCCACGCTCCCAACGAGCTGGGGGGCTAACTGTCGGGGTCAAAAACGGTTACGACGAAGTTAACGTCCAAATCCCCAAAGAAGAAAAACGTAGAAAACTTCTTCGACAAATACTCTTTCGAAATAGATTCTTCTTTACGAAAAGCTTTGCGGAGGAAACGCGAGTCATCGGACAAGAGCCCGAAAAGGATCGTTACGCAGCAACCAAACACGTGCTCCGCTCGGTCGCTACGTAGCGAACCCATTTCACGTTCCCCGCCATTTCTCCGGGCAAGGGACAACTCTCTTGAGGAGTGGGAAGAAGCAGTATGTGGACTTGAAAGTGCTTGACGAGAACATAATGGAAATCTTGAAACTTAGCTATGATGGCTTAGCAAAAAAACATCAGAATGTTTTCCTACAAGTTGCATGCCTTTTTAACGGAGAAACTTACCAGCGTATCATTACACTACTTGATGGTTCCGGACATGAGAGGAATCTGTGTATAAGAGTTTTGGCAGAGAGATCTCTCATCAATATAACAACCAATGGATATGTAATCCTGGATAAGTTGGTTGAACAAATGGGAAGAGGAATTATGCTTGACTGTCAAAAGTTCATCGGTGATCCTGAGAAAGTTGTTGCTGCACTGGTCCACGGAGAAGTAAGTATATCCAGACTTTTTTATGTTCTTTATGTTTCTGTTATGAATGAACTCGAATCAACCTGAAAAAAGCAAAATAACTTAAACGAATTGAAGCAAATACCCAGATTAGTATATTGATTATGTGAATAAATAAATTTATAATTTTCTAAACTCATATTTATATTGACTCCAAACCCAGATTTTCTTTTTCCTTCGGAAACATTTTAATCCTAGAAAAGGTAAAATTCCCTACTCCCTAAACGACATGCCATACCGCGGGGCTTACTTCCGGCCCAACAAATGCTAGTTTTTTATTGGTGCACATATATCTAAGACACTTCCAGAACTAACCGTTTTTATTCAAGGCCAATTATAACTTTTTTTCTTATCACCAGAGGGAACAGAACAAACTGAATGCATCTCCCTACACACCTGTGAGATGACCTGTGCACTCTCCTTGAAGAAGAGTGTTTTTGAACTTATGTATAAACTCAAGTTTTTCAAGGTCTACAAGCATGTTAACGACATAGAATCGAGGCTGCAGGTCACTACGGACGATGATTACCTTTGCATGCCGTGTAACCTAAGGTTGTTCCACTGGGATGCATTTCCATTGACCACCTTGCCTCTCAAGGCTGGTTCGTACTTTCTTGTTGAACTCAATCTGCGTTACAGCAATCTAGAAACACTTTGGAACGAAAAAATGGTAAAACCCCTTGCTTTTCTTCTTATTTCATAGCAATCCCAAACTAGTCTTTGTTGTAGGATTTCGAGAATTTGAAGAAACTAGATGTGACGGGATCTAAGAATCTCAAACAACTTCCAGATCTTTCAGATGTCAAGAATCTTGAAGAGTTGATTCTAGAACAATGCACGCGACTGGAAGGGGTTCCAGAGTCCATTGGATATCATAAGCCTACCCTACGTAGGCTTGTTCTATCATACTACGGTGGGCCTGAGAGTCCCATGCGTGTTGTTGTTAGACGGAAAGTGCCTCAGACGCAAAGTAGTACTACATTGGAGTTCCCAACTGCAGAAGTGAGAATGAAACTTGGGGATATAACTATCGCGGGAGACGTAATATTTCATTTTTCTTCAAGTTGTCAAGGAAATTCTGAATACTTCTCCTTTAAGTTCTTCTGTCCAGCAAGCTCCTAGGGTCATCTCTGAGTTCAACAAATTTGAGACGCTCAATATCAGGAGGTTCAGCTACGAAGAGAATGGTCGACCTGTCACCTTTCACAGCTTTCCAAATCTTCCTGGCCTGAAAGAGCTAAAACTAATCAACTTAAACATTCAAAAGTTGTCAGATGATATTGATGACTTCGAATTCCTCCAAAAGCTGGACTTGAGCGGAAATGATTTTAAGAACTTACCATCAAATATTACTATACTTCCACGTTTGAGAACTCTGTGGCTTCGAAACTGCGGCAAACTCGAGGAACTGCCAGATCTAGCTCAGGTGCAGTCACTCACTCTTTCTAACTGTAGGAACCTCAGATCATTGGTGAAACGCTCTGATTCGGGAAGTTACTGTTTGCTTGAGCTTTCCCTTGACAACTGCAACAATGTTTGAATCACTGTCCGATCAGCTTAGTCAGTTCAACAAGTTGACATATTTAGATCTCAGCAGCCATGATTTTGAGACATTGCCATCAAGCATCTCTGATCTTACATCCTTGGTAACTCTCTGTCTCAATAACTGCAAGAAACTCAAATCAGTTGAAAAAGTTCCACCGAGCCTCCAGTTTCTGGATGCACAGGGATGTGATGCCCTTGAAGCTAATGCTTTAGAAATTTTTCGAGAGAGACTAAACAAAAAGGTGAATGTTCTGCCCTTGAGGCCTTGAACCATCTCAACTATGGTTTATTTAGTCCCTTTATCATCATTTTTCTCTTATAGGTAACTGCACAGCCGCAGAGTGAGATGCCAACGTTTCAACGGGGTCACCAAGCCATGAAGAGTCGCTTGCCCAAGTTCCTACACAAAATGGATGGTAACCAATGTTCACTTACTTTATATGCTTATATATGACCTATATAAGTCCCAATAACAACTCTCTATTTAGTTTACCAATGCCAAATTTTTCACCAAGACTCTGGTTGCGGCTGTCAAACCTTATTGAGAAACGGTATGGCCTGTTTTTGAGAGCAACTGAAGAATCTTTTTGACTGTTTCTCAAGACTTTACCGTGAAGAAGAATGTTATGATTGGATTAGTGAAAGTGGAAAGTCCATGACAATGAGGGATAAAAGGGACATGAGATGATTTTAGTTAGTGGCAAGTGTTGTAGCGGGAGAAAGATGTTGTTTCCATTATTCGTTCCAACATAGCTAGTGAGAGTGAAGTGTATATTTGGACTATGACTCTGATTTCACAAGACAAGTATGTATGAGTATGAAGAAGTGAGAGTGAAGTGTGTATTCTCTTTTAGACAAAGACAACAACAAAGACAACAACAAAGACATGTATTTAACCGCAAGCAATGGTCTTTTGAACAGCCTTATCGTTCTGTTCTCCGTCATCGTCTAAGCGACTACAGAACATGAGCACTCTTTGTTATAAATTTCCAAATTTGGTGTTTTGTTTTGATTGTTATATAGAGTGAGAGAGAGTTAACATAAAATAGAAGAATTGTTTTTTAAATTAATTATGTTGATACAAAAGAAGGATCTACTGTGACAATCAACGAGAAATACTTATCACAATGTTTTCAAATAAAATGTTTCATTGAAGTTCTGTGAATTTTCAGTAAAGATATGACCATGCATACATATATGAACAGTGTATTAAAAACCGTACAAAGGGTCTGACTTTAAAATTTCTGTCTTGCAGAGTTACATTTATATATATGCGTTTTCAGAAATAAAAAAATGCAGATGCATAAACAGCTTCACTCTAAACTGCTAGGAATCTCATAGTTGTCGTTAGGAATGATGGAGCTAGAGAGATGGTTGAGTATATCCCTGAAGTAGCGTATTCTCATAAACATAGCTTGAAGAAATGTCTGGAAAATCTTGAGAGAAGCTAGGGTTACCACCATAAGGGTCCTGAAAATCAAAACACAAGTCATCTGAGAGACAAGGATGTAGAACGTTGCAGCTGTTAGTAGTATCACCCATACACATGTTGGCCCTGTTTGTTTCTTCATTTAGATGAATCCATTCAGCTGATCCATTTATGTGCTCCATCTAAATGATCCATTCAAATTTTTGGTCATGTTTGTTTCTCCATTTGGATGAGTCATTTGAATGAACCATTTGAATGAATTTTATGTTTGTTTCTCCATTTAGATGAATCATTCAAATGAGTTTAATAACCAAATTACATATATACCCATGTTTTGATTTAATCATATATTTGATATCAATTTTAACTACAGAAAATTTTATTATTCATTCTAAAATATATTTACACTAAAATTATTTTAAAATTAGTATTTTGACATTTATAAATTTTTATTTCATATAAATTTCATATAACTTTATTTATAAAATAGACTCAAATTTTAATAATTTTTTAATAAACTTTCAAACAACTCTAAATAGATATTCAAATTTTAATAAACTTTTAAACAGTTCAAAGTAGATATTCAAATAAAGTAGATATTCAAATGCCAACAATAATGTTTATAAAACTGAAATTTAAAAAATGTCTAGTATGGAAGTCTAGTTCCTCTTGCCATCTCCATAGTAATACAGTGACGCACACTCTCCATCAGTCTATCACCCTGCGGAATGTATCCAACATGCTCTTCTTGATCATCACCATGCTGTTCATATGATTCCACTCCTTCCCAATAAGAAAAATCAGTATCTCCATGTTGTGAATCTCGAATAAAGTTGTGGAGGGCCATGGTTGCTTTTCTTTTCTTTCATTTCCTTTCAGCTTCTCCTCAACTCTCAGTTTGAGGTAGAACCGGGTTTGCTCATCAGTCCATGCCAGGGACTAACATTCAAATATTCAATACCAGAGACTAAACTAAACTAAGAGAACCATTCAAATATTCAATACCAGAGACTAAACTAAACTAAGAGAACCATTCAAATATTCAATACCAGAGACTAAACTAAACTAAGAGAAGCATTCAACAAGCATACAAATATTTAAAATATACTCACATCAGTACCAGGGACAGATGTCATTGCAATCCAAGTAAACTGCAAGAAACAACCTGCCATATAAAGAGTTTCCTCGTCAGTGTCAATGTTTCTTGAGCACATAAACACACAAGAGATGCTGTGATTGAAAACCACACATAATATGAACTAAGAATTGAACTGAAGATCGACCCATAAGGCACACAACATTCTAAGACACATACGTAAAGATATGTTTATCAAAAACACATGACCAAACGAGAGCAAAAGATATGTTTATAAATCCTATGAAACAAGAACTAAATATATGTTTATAAATCCTAACGAACACTCCTCACAGCAAACCCACCAAGTTTATTAGAGCATAAAACACAATGTTGCTTTATGAAAACAAGCAGAACATATACCATAAAATAATTCACAAGCTATGAGATTTCACAAGCTACTAGTGAGATAAGCTAAGCTAACAAGAAACTTGAAGCATACTTATGTAATCAAACCAAGCAAACCCATCAGTATTTCAACACATTCTCAAGCATAAACCCATGACAAATTCAAAAGGGAAATCAATACATAACATAAACAGAAGCAAACCCATAAACAAATTCAAAGGGAAATCAATACATAATATAGCTTCTGATATTTGCGATGGGAGACCACAAAGACAAAAATGATATTAGTTTTTTACTACTAAAGACTTGCTTCTTTGTTCAAGATTCAGTAAAGCCAACATCCCACAAGGAGCAAGAACATGAAAGGGTAGTTCTGAAGAGCAACGAGTATAACATGCTTAAACCAAAAAAAAAAATGCAAACAGTTACTCATCAAGGGACATGGTGATGTATGTCAAGAGCTAATAAACACAAACAGCAGTTTCACAGCAGACAAAATAACACCAGCGGTTATTCTGATTTACAAGAAGTCCCAAACTGAAAAATAGAAAGAAAGCAAAGAAACCCTGAAGGACATTGCATACACACACAAACAAGAAGCCAATAGTCTCATGAAACAGAGTGAAGCCTAGATGATGCACAGGAAAAAGAATCCAATCCTAACTCAAATGGTTGAAGATGAGGTAAGCGAGTTAAAGCTTGGTCCTTTTAATACAGAATAGACAAAACACAAAGAAAAAAATAGACAAGAGGCAATGAAGGCTTCTCTGTGTTTTGTCTGTTCAGCTAAAATCAATATAGATCCCGCAAAAAAAAAAACCATTCCTTTCAAGATCTGTACCGAGGTAAGACAAATATAAACACAAATCTAATTCTAGATAGAGCAACATTCAAGTCTATCCCAGGCTGATTTCGACGATCCTATATGATTCCGATAGGTGATTCGATTAACGTAAAAGAGAAAACAAACCTTGAAGAAGAGGAAGTCTTTTACGATGGCCGGAGCTATTCCAGTTTCCAAGGATAAAGAGAGAGAGAGAGAGAGAGAGAGAGAGAGAGAGAGAGAGAGAGAGAGAGAGAGAGAGAGAGAGAGAGAGAGAGAGAGAGAGAGAGAGAGAGAGAGAGAGCGATGGTGAGGTGAGAGCTTCAAGCTCCTTTCATGGTGGCTAGAGAAAACTACGACGGGAAAAAAAAATGAAATTAGGTTTGTAATATTTGAGTTTTTTCAAGGGCAAAATCGACATTTGGATATCTCGACTGAATCATCTCCATCTAACTGCTTCGTTTCGGTTCATTCAACTGAACCATCTCCATCCAACCTAATTTTCGAAAATCATTCAACTGATCCATTCGAATGAGTGATGTTTTTTGTGTCCAAACGAACAACGCGCTCAGCTTCAGCCAAATGATTCAGTTGAATGAAGAAACGAACATGGCCTTGGTCGGGAGAGTAGTGATCAGAGATTGGATACTTTAGTTCTTCAACATTCCTCTTCTTGAACTTATTAAGCATCGTCTTCTTATCCTTATTCTTGTTGAGGAACTCGTGAAGATTGACTCTTTTCTTGCGTCTCTTGGCTTTGTCTAATTGGATGTAGCGGAGAGCGAGGGATCTCACTTTGTCTCTGTCCTCAGGCCATGTCTTGAGTTCGCCGTCAGGTCCGTAATGAATGACGCAGGCTTCGATATCACAGAGAGTTGTAAGCTCCTGAGCTTTCTTGAATACCGTCAAGAGTCTGCTGTTCAAACTCGTTGCAGCGAGTGAATAACTAGAAGAAGAAGAGGAAGGACGAGGTGGTCGCATGGTGGCTTTTCTTGTTGATTGTCGAATCACGCTCTTGTTTTCTATCGCACACGAAGAAGAAAGAAGAAAACAAATGAAATTGCGTAAGAAACTTTGTGAATTGGAGTGTGAATGATATATATTTATAGACTTTTCTAAGTTTCTTTGATGTGCGGTGAAAAAAGGAAAGATTTACCTCAGAAATTATGTAGCCGTTGAGGTTTGTGACAAAAAGGAAAGATTTACTTTAGATTTTTCTTTTACCCTTCTCTCTCCCTCTCCTCATTAAGGAACACGGTAATGTCATGTGCCTTTAGATTTTGTTTGATTTGTTTTTTCATAGATTTTTGTATGACATCAATCAACTGGAGAATCACGTACAGAGTTTGATATCAATTTTCCCATTTACGGGCTTGTAGTTTTTCCCCAAAATATAAACGAGGCCATGTTGTTGCTACCAATCAGTGCCGCACGTGCCCAAACTGTAAACGCACCGTTTTGTGTCAAATTATAAAAGTTCTATTTTGCTTGAGGATCGGTTTAATCGATTGTGTTAACAAGTGTTAAAAAATCCAAAGACTTGACGCTCAAGTTTCAACTGCACTTCCACCTCAAACTTAGTGCTACTCAGCATTATCCTTTCACTTTTTTACTCGATTCCTCTGTCACAAGTAACTTCTCCAAGAAGTGAGAAAAAATAAACGAAGCTGCCTAAAATGACATCTGAATCAACCATTTAGACTTGATCTAAGAGACATGAGAATCTAAGGCAAACATGTTCGCAAAAATTCCACATGCATGGTTCCAAAACTAAAGAGCAATTAGAGAATGTTGTAACATTTAGCAACTGTGGGTTCTTTGGCTTTAGCTTTTCTTGCTTCAGTTTTATATTACTTCGCTTTGTGTTTCACTGCAAATTTTCTTGTTTAAAGCTTTGCTCATCCTCTTCAAAAGCTGAAGTCGACCTCTCACAAAATCTTCATGCCAAAACTCGAATCACTAAAAATGGAGATGCGGGGTAGCGATCCCCGTACCTCTCGCATGCTAAGCGAGCGCTCTACCATCTGAGCTACATCCCCATGTTATCAACATAGCTTATTAACATTTAAAATTCAGATATTCGTTTGTGAAGCATCTGAAACCATACTGGCCGTTCTGGTTTCAACATTAAAATGGAGAAGCAAGTACAGATCCCCATACCTCCCGCATGCTATTTGTTTACTTTACTTAGGCCTAAAATGATTAGACACCTCAAAAACTTCTAACAAAGGATCATGATGACGATGCCTAAACAGTACAACATATGTGTACTTGCGTTACTATTCTTCGTTTATCCAATTTCAACAAACAGAAATCAAAAAAAAAACAAAAACTGATTGGCCTCAGGCCTCCAAATAGCCTGGCACGTAGGGGTGGGCAAAAAAACCGAACCGAACCGAGTCAAATCGAACCGAAACCGATTCAAACCGAATCAAAGTCTATTTCAAACCATTCGGTTGAAAATTTCCCTAATCCGAATGGTTCGGTTCGGTTCGGTTTTTGTAATTATTTAAATTAAAAATATTAGTAATACCAATATACTAAAATTCTAATACTAAACCACATATTTTCCATTTTTATTCATTATCATATATTCTTCTAACCTAATATGTAATCATCAAAATATTTGATTTAAAATATTTCATTCATTGCAGGCTTTTTAATTTTAATGATATAAGAGACATTACTAATGATGTTGGTTTTTTTTTTTACTTTAGTTAATTTTCATTTGTTTTAATTCTTATATATACTTTTTGTGAATTTTTAAAGGTTTTTGTTTCTGTTCTATATTGAATTTAGTTCACATAGTTTATGTTTACATAATTTATGTTGTAAAACATAATTTCTCTTAGAAAAATTAAACTAAGAAGAATCTAATTAAACGGAACCGAATACAAACCGAACCGAATACAAACCGAACCGAACACAAACCGAAACAAACTAACATGGTTTACTTCGGTTGGAAAAATACTAGAACCAAACCGAGCTCGAACCGAACCGAGAAAATAACCAAAGTGCCCACCCCTGGCACGGTACTGTGCGTTAGGCGTTAGCTACCATTGTTCACAGACAGAAAGCGTACGGTGTGGGTTAAAGAACTTGTGGAGAAGCTAAGGAACTTGATAGAGAGGCAGATGTTTGAAGTGATGATATACAAGCTGATATAGGTTCGAAGATCATTATGGATGAGACATAACTTGGGGAAGGAGAAGAAGCAGAAAGAATGGAAGAAACGGATGAAAGTGAGTTGGTTATGTTGATATACCACTTGAGACGTTTCAACAAATACTCAAAGTCTCTTAGGAGACAAAAGACTCGAAGAACGTGATGTAATAGTTTTAATGCAGTTGATGATTAAAACGTGATTGACAATCTACAGGAAATTGTTAATCTTTTACCAACCGCGATGTGTTACACACGAGTTCGAGAGAGAATAAGATAGACGTTTCAGGCTTATAAACTTGTCTGAAAATACTTTTGTATTATTGAGATTTTATGATAATGTTTTACAACTTATGATTGATCTTTATATAGAGATCGAATCATTAAGACACAACTCTTTATACTAAAGGACACAACATGAAGAGTTACAACTCTTTATGTAATAACTAACTAATGTGAATGTATTAAGGAGAGATTAGATTATATTATATAGTTTAACACTCCTCCTTAATCATATCTCGACTTGACTCCAAGCTGCTTCCTTAGATCTTCAAACCTTGAACCGCCCAATGCCTTTGTGAGAATGTCTGCGAGTTGATCATCCTCTTTGCAATACTCCAGTTCAATGATTCCTTTTTGCTCAGCTTCCCTCACGAAATGGTACTAGATCTCTATGTGTTTCGTCCTTCTGTGTTGCACCGGATTCTTCACAATTGCATTGCTGATTTGTTGTCACATAAGATCGGAATACCTCCTTCAAATTTCTGACCAAAATCTTCAAATGGTCTTTGTAGCCACACGGCTTGATTTGCTGCTGCACACACGGCTATGTACTCCGCCTCAGCCGTTGATTGCGGCACTGTTTGTTGCTTGCTTGATTGCCAACAAAACATGGCTGATCCAAGAGTAAACACATAACCTGAAGTGCTTTTCTTGTCTTCCTTAGAACCACCCCAATCGCTGTCCGTGTAGCCTACAAGTCTTTGGTTCTTTCACGCTTGTGAAGTACACTCCAAATCTTGATGTTCCTTTGACATATCTTAACACCCTTTTGGCTTCCTGGTAGTGCTTCATGCGAGGTGATGACATGTATCTTGAGTGATAGGCGCTTGCATACATCACTTCAGGTCTTGATGCACACAAGTATAAATGCCCTCCAATGATGCTTCTATACTTAGTCGGATCTCCATATTCCTTGTCATCCTCAACTCCTTTTACTAGTGGTGTAAGTGGATTGCTTACACTCTTGATGTCTCGCATCCCAAACTTGTCTACAAGTTTGTTTGCATACTTTTCTTGTGAAAGAAATATGCCTCTATCGTCTTGAATTACTTCCATTCCAAGAAAGTAGTTCAACAATCCAAGATCCACCATCTCGAATTCTTTCTTCATGTTCTTCTTGAATGTGTTGATGCTCTGAATGTTGCTTCCTGTGATGTTTATATCATCCACATATAGACTCACGATCAACACATTTCCTCCTTGATTCATGATGTATAAGGCTGCATCGTTCATACTTCTCTCAAAACCGTTTTGAAAAAAGTATGAATCTATCCTTCCATACCATGCCCTTGGGGCTTGCTTTAAACCATATAAGGCTTTGTGTAGCCTTAACACCTTGTGTTCCTTCCTGTGTGTCACATACCCAGGCTGTTGTGTGACATACATTTCTTCCTTGAGGTCGCCATTGAGAAAGGCTGACTTCACATCTATTTGATACAATCGCCACTTCATCTAAGCCGCATAGGCAAGTATGGCTCGTATTGTATTATGTCTTGAGACAGGGGCAAACGTCTCAAGTTAGTCGACACCATACTCTTGATAGAACCCTCTTGCAACTAGTCGCGCCTTGTGCTTGATGTGATTGCCGTTTGCATCGGTCTTGATCTTGCAGATCCACTTCACACTTATCACATTCTTCTTTTTTGGCTTGTCCACTAGTTCCCACGTCTTGTTCTTCTCAATCATGGCTATTTCCTCATTCATCGCCTCTCTCCATTCCTTGGTACCACACGCTTCATAATAAGTGTATGGTTCTTCATGTGCATGAATACAAGCTTCTATCGCTTGAGCCGCTTCATCAGGCTCTACTCTCGGTGCCCTTTCCATGGTATCAACCATGGACCTGAACTTCCTTGGTGGCTCAAATGCTTCTTCATCTTCACTACTAGTATCATGATCATCATTTTGAATGAAAACAGGGCTGGATGTACCTTCGGTTTGTTCCTCAGGACTGGATGTACCTTCGGTTTGTTCCTCAGGCGAGTAAGAGTCTTCCATAGACAACTCCAATGTCTTCCTCACTTCTTCTTGCCTTTTCCAATCCCACTTCTCGCTTTCTTCAAACTCGACATCTCTTGATACTTCAACCTTCTCATTCTCCAAGATGAAAACTCTATAGTCTTTGGATTGGTTGCTACATCCAACAAAGACTCCACGCTTTGCCTTGACGTCTAGCTTCCTCCTCTTTTGATTTGGGACATGTATGTAGCATATGTTACCAAACATTCTCATGTGTGACACATCTAGCTTGTGTCCACACCACTTCTCTATAGGAGTGACATCTTCTTCTATTGCCTTTGATGGCAGACGGTTTTAAAGATATGAGGCAGTGTATACCGCTTCTGCCCATAACTTGAGCGGTAAGTCTTGCTCTACCAACATCGATCTAGCCATCTCCACCAAGGTCCTATTCATGCGCTCCGCTGCACCATTTTGTTGTGGTGAATAAGGCAAGGTGACTTGCTTATTGATTCATTCTTCTTCACAGAACCGGTTGAATTCTCGTGAAGTGAACTCACAACCTTCATCTGATCTCAGCGTCTTGATGGTACAATCCGATTGCTTCTCCACCATTGCTTTGAACTTCTTGAACAGTGAGAATGTCTCTGACTTTTTCTTCATGAAGTATACCTAACACATGTGAGTATGATCATCCAAGAATAGCAAAAATTATCGGCTTCCATCAACAGACAGGTGCTGCATCGGCTCACATACATCCGTATGTACAATCTCAAGCTTTTCTCTTGTCTTAGTTTGATATTCTTTTGGGAAGCTTTTGAGTGATTGCTTTCCAAGTCTGCACGCCTCACACGCTTCCTTCTTGACTTTAAACTTTGGTAATCCCTTTACCAAGTCTTTGTCTTGAATTTGTTGCAACCTTTTGTCGCCTACATGACCAAGTCTCTTGTGCCATGTCTCCATCTTTCCTTGCTCACTAGCACTCATGGCTTCTTCTACCTGAGCCGAATTCATCCTTAATCGATAGCTTTTGTGAGTCATTGGGATATCCATTATCCTCCTTCTTTTTGCATCCTCTATGATGCATCTCTTCTCTTGGAAACTCACCTGGTATCCGCCATGTGGAACACTCAACAATTTTTTCGCCAAATCCGGAACCAAAAACACATTTCTGATGGTCCTCTTGCCACCATTAGTCATGACGGTAATATCTCCTTTACCAGCTGTCATGACTGTGCTTACATTTTCAATCTTTATTGGAACCTTGATACTCCTATCAAGCTTTGAAAAGTAATTCTCCTCTTTTGTCATATGATTAGTTGCTCCACTGTCTACTAACCAGACATCTTCCATCATTGTTGTTGCTGCTTCACTCGCACTGAACAACATGTGATCTTCATTCAAGTCTTCTTCGAGACTTACATGTCCCTTGTCTTTCTTCTGTGAGTAGCACTGATTTGCAAAGTGGCCTAACTTGCCACAATTGTAACACTCCTTGTTATTTCTCTGATCCTTCTTTGGATCATCCTTCTTCTGTTTCCTCAGACACTCACTCTCATTGTGGTTGTTCTTCTTGCAGAAACCGCACCACTTCTTGCCTCCACGGTGCTTTGAGTTATCTTGTGTAACACCAGAATTTATGTGTTTAACATGAGCATCGAATGCTCCTTCACTTGTGATTTCTTCTTTTGCAGCCAGCCTTGCTTCATGAGCCTTCAAAATCCCGATCAACTCTGCCATTTTTGTTGAAGTCAAATCGCTTGTTTGCTCCAACACACTAACTATGCTATCGAACTTGGCTGGGAGAGAGATGAGTATCTTCTGTATGAGTTGAACATCTATCTTCTGTTCACCATGATAAGTCAATTTATTGCCAAATCAACTATCTTATCCGTGAAGACCTTAATGTCTTCATTCTCATACATCTTCAGATTCTCGTACTTCCTTCGCAACGTTTGAAGTCAAATCAAACGAACTTGAGGAGAGCCTTCATACTCTGCCTTCAGTGCATCCCCCGCCTCTTTGGATGTTGATGCTGCTGCAATCCGTGAGAAGATGTGATCTGATACGACTGTTTGTAAAATTTGCAAAGCCAATGTATCGTTCACCATCGCTTCTTCCTAAGCGATCTTGCCCTTGCTGTTTCAGGAGTCTCTGATATCACTCAAATTACCCTAAAGAGTGATTTATACTCTCTCAAATAAGAGGTCGAGTTGTAGTACCTAGGGATCGAATTCACAGGGAGCTACGGAACCAAATAAATCTAATCAAGTTTGATTAAGCTAGGTTGATTTAATAATTAAATGTAAAGTTGCAAGTTTTGTGAGCAAGTTAACTGCTCGATTGATTGATTTGGGGTTTGGTGGAAGGATGGTTTGCTAGACTTAAGATTTCTATTCAGGTAATCAGGATTACAATCCTACAGATGCCTAACAAGTTACATACATGATATTGTAGAGCTCAACACTTATAAACGAACCACTAGGCTCTCACTTTCTAGGTTCGTCTATTGACCAGTGTTGATCGATGATTCTATATGAATATCGATCGATGCACTATTCAAAACATCGACCGATTATTCTATTTGAATATCGATCGACGCTATTGGTCAAGTGTTAATGCGCGGGTTGAATGTGTTCACTAAGCTCACTAGATCAGCTCTCACCTTTCTCTAGTAAGAAACTTAGCTCAATTAGAATAGTTTCAGGATGAGATTGAAGCTATCGCTTATATCTAACAATCCTAGGGCAAGTTCTAGGTAGCTAATCTAGAATCAGACATTAATGATAATCCTAAAGATTAATATCACAACTCAACAATCTATAGTTGGGGTTAATCCCTCATAACCTATTTGAACCCTAAACCTAACAGGTGGATCTATTCAAACATGAAGTTGTCACAGAAAATCATAGATGAATAGATATAAAAAGCAATAGATATTAAAACCAAAGACAATGGAGTTCCAGGAGGACTCTGAAGGAGTTCCTCCTTTCTCTCCTAACTAAGAACAATGAATAAAATAAAGCTTAGCCGTCAACAATGGCTTAGAAAACACATAAATAGGGTTTTAGGTCGTCCAAGGGTATTCTGGTAATTTATGGTTGCTTCTGGGCTTCAGTCGGTCATAAAATATGCTCAGCCCATATTCTGGCATCTCCATCGACCGATTTCAAGGGTTCACCGTCGGTCGACAGTCCTTCATCTCCTCGACAGCTTCCTCTCGCGAGGCAGACTGACCACTCTTCAGTAAAACAGACATAACTTCTGCTACATGATGCTGATTGACCTAAAACCGGTGGTATTGGAAAGCTAACTCAAAGCTCTATCTTGTGTCAAATGATGGATTCAATCTAACGGTGGGAAGGTCTCCATCTATAGCTAGACATGTGACGCGTCTATGCAGTTGTGCACTCAAAAGGGATCCAAAAGACACCAAAATCACCACTTTCCTCCAAATCGTCCATGAACCTGTAAATACTCTAAATAGACTCTATATAGTAGTAATTAGTTACTAAAACACTTATAAACCATGGATAAAAGTGGATAAAATCCATGGCCTATCAGTCTCATCCACTTGTGCTGGTGGGGCTGCTACGCCTTCTTCAACCACAGACCATAACTTCCTGGTCTTGAGAATGGTTGTCATCTTAATGCTCCAGAATTCGTACTTTTTTCCATCAAGTATGGGGATTACTTGATTCTTCATCGTTTTGTGTGCTTCCGATAAATCGTATGCCAAAATCTTCTAGCATCTTTTTTTTTCACGCCAAGTGTTTCTCTTACTAGTGCTTTCTTCTTCGTCCTCTCAACCTTACAGCTCTGATACCATGTTAATCTTTTACCAACCGCTTGTGTTACACAACGATCACAGTGTGTTACACACGAGTTCGAGAGAAAGAATAAGATAGACGTTTCAGGCTTATAAACTTGTCTGAAAATACTTTTGTATTATTGAGATTCTGTGATGATGTTTTACAACTTATTATTGATCTTTATATAGAGATCGAATCATTACAAGTATAAGAGACACAACTCTTTATACTAAAGGACACGACATGAAAAGTTACAACTCTTTGTGTAATAACTAACTAACTAATGTTAAATAACTAACTAATGTGAATGTATTAAAGAGAGATTAAATTATATTATATAATTTTAACAAAGAAGAAGAAGAAGTAGCGAAACATCTCTTTCAAAACAAAACCACATGTCGATTTGATTAATATATGTAAACAGAATTAGTGAATTGATGAAAATATAGACACAGTAGACTAGTAAACATTAGGAGTAAAGAGGATAATACTATTCTTATACATAGAACAAGAGATGTTAGAAATCATATACTGTTTTTAGAAAAAATCACATATATCATTACAAGAAGAGATGTGAAACTTTGATCAGATTCTACTTTTGAGACGAAGTCTAGCCTTTTCTTGAGTTTTCTTGGTTGATCAGATTGGCAGGTTTTGAAAGAGATTCTCAACTTTGAGGGTAGCTTTCTTGGCTTTGAGCCTACACTTCATGGCTTTGATCTGAGCATCAAACTTTTCAATCCTCTCCGACAAGGCTTTGACCATCATCTTCTTCATCAGAGGGCTTCTCGCGAAATCATCATGTGAGAACTCCAACTCCACAGGGCCCTTGACGAATGTTTTGAAGCCATGAGAGCGAAGCTTTGCGATAAACTCCGTTACGTTTCTGCCCAATACAGAGGAGAATTTGAGAAGAATGTCGCTGCGAAGCTTTTTCAAGTCCCATACGACGAAACTGTTGTTGTTGCTTTTGCTCCACGAGATGATCTGATCCGACGAACGGTCATCCACAATCTGATATAAGTGGAGGTAGAATGATGAAGAAGATCCCATTGGTAGTTTGTGAACCATCTTCCTTAATCGAAACCCTAGATTTTATTTCTGGGTTAATCCGCAAGAAGATGGAGAAGAAGCAGAAACAGAGCTTAACCTCTGTGAGAAATCAAACGAAAATCGAGAGAGAGAGAGAGAGTAAAAAAGGAAATATTCACGAGTGATGATGGAATGAGATTAGCTCTAAGCTTTATCATGTTTATTATATAGGGATTGATCTCAACGGTCATGATATCATCAATTTCCTTTTTTACTCTGTTTGCATTTGGACGGTCAAGATATGATCGGTAAAATATGAACGGTCAGTAATGGGCTCTCTGTCACCTTAAAAACGACGCCGCATTCGCCACCAATCAGTGCCGCACGTGACCAAATCCTCTTTGCTTGAGGATTCGACGCAGCGTTTTAATTGGCTGTGTTAACAAATCCTCCATCTCGTTTCAACTGAATTCGGTGCTTGAACGCAGCGTTTTAACAAGTTTCAACTTTCAACTTTCAACTGATATTCCACATCATCCACTTAAGTGCCATCTCAACTCCCAGCTCAGTATCATTCTTTGCTCGATTCCTCTGCTCTCCTCTTTTTTCTTTGCTTCTTTTGTCAAAAATAACTTCTCCAAATCTATCAAAAGTAGTAAGTCAAGTCTATTGAAGCTGAAACTCTTACTTACTTTCTAAACATAACCTTTTCTGTAAATCATTAATAACCTTAGTGGGATAAATGGTACTTTGATGTGAAATCAAAAACAAAGGAGAAAAGATATAGAAACGTGATTGACAATCTACAGCAGAAGTAAAGAAACTTTTTTTTTTCAAAACAAAACCACACATGATATTGATTTGATTAATATATATAAACCGAATTTGCATACTGGTCAAAACATAGATACAAGAGACACTACTCTTATTAGATAAAACAAGAAGTTACAAAACATATACTGTTTTGAAGAAGTTAAGACTTGGACTATGACTCTGAGTTTGCAGGACAAGGCAACACGAAAGACGTGTACTTACTTGAAAGCACTGGTCTTTCTTTACATCGTTGTCTGGCAACAGCTTAAATGTTCTCCGTCATTGTCTTTAACGACTACATAAGGGCTGTTCTTTTGGTTGCCGCAGGTACCGGCGGCAGCGGCAGCGTCAACATTCTGCGTCAACTCTTGTTCGTTTCGTTGACGCAGGAAACTGCGTCTGACGCCGCGTCCGAACGCCGCGTCCTGCGGCTGACGCCGGTAAAATCTGCGGTCGCGATATAGTATGCGGCAGCGTCAGCGGCAGTGTCAGCGTCTGCAAAACGAACAACAACTGTCCTCATTGATGCTGCCGCCGCCGATGACGCTGCCGCTGCCGCTGACGCCGAAACCTGCGGCAACCAAACGAACGGGACTATAGGCACATAGCTTGAGTAGTCTTTGTTTGGTGTTTTGTTTTGGTTGTTGTATAGAGCAGTGGGAGAGAAGTAACATAAATCCGAAGCAAATGTTTTGAAATTTAATTCTGTTCGGAAAAAAAGAAGGATCTGCTGTGACAATCAACGAGAAAAGTACATATCACAATGACACAATGTATCTAAATAAATTGTTTCACTGAATTTCTACGAGTTTTCATTAAAGATATGACCATGCATACATATATGAATAGTGTACTAAACCGAACAAAACTTCTGTTTTTTTGCAGTTACATTTATATATATGCGTTTTCAAAATAAAAACATGCAGATGCATGAACAGCTTCACTCTCTGTGATCATCAGGTAAATTGCTTGAAATCTCAGAGTTGTCGTTAGGAATGTTAGAGCTAGAGAGATGGTAGACTAGATTCCTGAAGTAGTCTGCTCTCATAAACATAGCTTGAAGTCATGTCTGGAAAAAAATCTTGAGAGAAACTAGGGTTACCGACCATATTACCACCATAAGGGTCCTGAAAATCAAAGCAGAAATCATCTGGAAGCATGTTTGGGAGACAAGGATCTACAACGTTGCAGCTGTTGGTAGTATCACCCATACACATGTTCTGATCAAAGCCATATGGCTCATGCTGCATCAGCTGATTAGGTTCTTGTAGCTCTGGTGGTTGTGCGTTTGAGACCCAAGGATGTTGAACGTTGTTGATGTTACCCATACACATGTTCTGATCATAACCACCATAAGGCATCAACTGATAAAGTAACGCAGATTCTTGTACCTCCGAGTAATCTGAAACGCAAAGATGTTGAAAGGTGTTGTTCTTATCATTAACATAAAGCTCCTGTGGTAACGGTGTGAACTGGCTAGGGTTCAAAGAATGTTGACGATCCTCCAAGTTTGCTTTTGCCGCAAGGAAACGACGCCGTTCTTGCAACGTAGAGTAACTTAGTTCCAAGGAGTGAATCAGTTGGTTGATTTGGTCGGGAGAGTAGTGATCAGAGATTGGATACTTTAGTTCTTCAACATTCCTCTTCTTGAACTTATTAAGCATCGTCTTCTTATCCTTATTCTTGTTGAGGAACTCGTAAAGATTGACGCTTTTCTTGCGTCTCTTGGCTTGGTCTAACTGGATGTAGCGGAGAGCGAGGGATCTCACTATGTCTCTGTTCTCAGGCCATGTCCTCAGTTCGCCGTCAGGTCCATAATGAATGACGCAGGCTTCGATATCGCAGAGAGTAGTAAGCTCTTGAGCTTTCTTGAATATCGTCAAGAGTCTGCTTTTCAAACTCGTTGCAGC
Source organism: Brassica incana (assembly GCA_945779075.1). Lineage (NCBI taxonomy): Eukaryota > Viridiplantae > Streptophyta > Magnoliopsida > Brassicales > Brassicaceae > Brassica > Brassica incana. Next base: position 204,132 of record CALZFW010000021.1, on the reverse strand, counting down.
GAGTGAATAACTTGAAGAAGAAGCAGAAGAAGAGCACTTGGAACTAGAGGAAGAACGAGGTGGTCGCATGGTGGCTTTTCTTGTTGATTTCTCGAAAAAAGTTGTTGTTTTCTTTTCTATCGCACAGGAAGAAGAAAGAAGAAAACAAATGAAATTGCGTGAGAAACTGTGTGAATTGGTTGGAGTGTGAATGATATATTTATAGATTTTTCTTTTATGTGCGGTGAAAGAAAAGGAAAGATTTACTTCAGAAATGTTATAAACCAAATGATGATCGACCATGGACCAGCCCGTACTGTACGTCCAATCCGGGATATGATAAAGACAACCAGAGACTATGTGTTTATCTAGTATATATTCCATGTATATCTGTAACATAGTGTTTATCCTTATCCTTATCTTGTTAGGATAAACATGACCTTATGACGGTCTAATACCTTGTATATATATGGACCTTCTGGTCGACAGTAATAATAACACAAATTCTCCTCTTCATTCACAACACGTTATCAGCACGATAGACTCCAAAACCTTGAGACAAAACCTAACCTAAAATCCGTCACACATAAACCCTAATCCAGGCGTAACTTAAAATCAATCTATCTCTCAAAACCCGAGGAACCAGACGACGAGCCACATATCAAATTGAAGCTCTGGACAAGACGAATCTATTAGCGAAAACCGTTCGTCAATCCGATCTCAGACGCGCCCACACTCGCAGAAACAATAGACGGCGCCGCCTTGGTCTTTTGGAACCCTAATCCCGAAGAACCCTAATTCGTTCTTGATTCCGTTCCAGCAAGCATTACCGTCTCAGCTTCATCCCGATCTCAGCTCAGACGAACCCTTGAACTCAATCCCGTCTCGCGTTCCCGTCACTGCCTCAGCTCGATCCGACGATCAGCCTCAACCCGTTCGCGAGAGACAACCAAGGCGATCGCGACCTAACAAACCTAACCCGATCGCATCCTCTCAGCTCGCGATCCCGAAGCAGCCAGCTCGCGTCCGTTCGAGGTTCATCTTGGTGGTCCGGTTTCTACAATCTTCAAAACAAATGTAATCCTAATTATGAGAACATGAATTGAACATGGTTGTTTTGTAAAGATTGAAACCCTAAAATTCTAAAGATGAAAGCCATAGAGAAAATAGATCAAACCCTAAAGAGTAAATCGGAGCTCGAATAAGTCCATCCCTTAAACCATAATTCGAGATTGGTCCATTGATCAATTAAAATCAAAGTCTTAATGATTTTGAATCTCAAATCAAATCCCCTTGATCAAAGATCAAAGTTTTTCGAAATCTCCTAAAACCCCTAATTTTGGAAAATCGGTTTTAAATTGTTTGATTTAAACTTTGATTGTTTGATCACCTAGAGCTATTGATAAGATTGTTTAAATTCGAATCTAAATCACTCAAACTGAAACCCTAAAAGTTTAAATCGGTTTTAAAATGTCTTTGTTTGATGATTGATGATCTGAGATGTTAGGATTGATAAATTGATTAATAGATCTAATCTCAAGATTCGAAATCCTTAAGGTCTTGAAACCCTTAATCTTGATTGATATTCCTAAAGGCCTTGAAACCTTAAATCTCTCATTACTTAAAACCTCACTACAAGAAAACATCGGTATTCTGACGGACATTCCGACGGAAAATGAAATCCTCGGAATTTCCTCGGAATATACCGACGGAATTCCGAGGAAACATCAATCCGTCGGAATATTCCGAGGAAATTCCGACGAACTAGTGATCGATCGATGTGTTTTTGGACATATACCCATCGATCGATCACATTGTTACGCTTTGGTCCATCTTAGTGATCGATCGATGCGTTTTTGGACATAAATACATCGATCGATCCGTTTATAAAAAAACATTCGAGATTTTGAAACCCCAAACACTAGTTCCTCAGAATTTCCTCGGAATATTCCGAGGAAATTCCGAGGAACACTTGATATCCTTGATCGATCGATGGGATAATCTCATCGATCGATCACATTGTTACGCTTTGGTCCATCTTAGTGATCGATCGATGCGTTTTTGGACATAAATACATCGATCGATCCGTTTATAAAAAAACATTCGAGATTTTGAAACCCCAAACACTAGTTCCTCAGAATTTCCTCGGAATATTCCTAGGAACACTTGATATCCTTGATCGATCGATGGGATAATCTCATCGATCGATCACATTGTTACGCTTTGGTCCATCTTAGTGATCGATCGATGCGTTTTTGGACATATATCCATCGATCGATCCGTTTAAAAAAAATTGACGTTTTGAAACCCCAAACACTAGTTCCTCGGAATTTCCTCGGAATATTTCGACGGAATTCTGAGGAAGAAAAGGGTTTCCTCGGAATTTCCTCGGAATATTCCGAGGAAATTCCGAGGAAATAGGGTTTTTAAACCGAAAACAATGTTTTGCGGTTTGAATAACACCTATATAACCCTTATTAAGTGTCTTACGTTCATTATGAAGTCAAAAATTTGTTCATTACCCTATAATAAACACTTTTCCGATTGTATGAACGAAATCCCCACAACATAAGAGAAACACTTATACACTTTAATGAACGGTAAAGGGAATACTTACAATTCATTTTGAAATTTGTTATTTCGTGGTTTATGCTCATCTATACAAAGAATCTTCAATGGTATGCATTACAATTGTATAAGAAATGAAATACGGCAAAAAAAATTGATGTTTTGAAACCCCAAACACTAGTTCCTCGGTATTTCCTCAGAATATTCCGAGGAAATTCCGAGGAACAATACAAATTAATAGAAATACATGCACAGGATATTCTTTTTCCTCGAATTAATGAAAATATTCCGAGGAAATTCCGACGGATATTTAAGTGGCCGTCGGAATTTCCTCGGAATATTTTCATTTAACCGGGCAAACAAGCCGCCAAATATTTCGCGAAAATTGAAATTGAAAATACTGAGGGAATTCCGACGGAAAATATCCGTCAGACCCAAGGTTTTATAAACTCGAACCGCATCTTCTTCCCCATTTCTCTCTTCTTCCCCATTTCTCTCTTCTTCCTCTCCGGCGATCTCTCTCTCCTTCCGGCGTTCTCCACCTTCTCTCGCAACGATCTCTCCGGCGAATCCTTTCCATTCCTTTACAAATCATGTAAGGACCTTATCCCACTCTCTTAGGTCCTATTTGTTAGGTTTTTAAGTAGATTTGATGATTTTAGAAGTTTTTTGATAGACTTTTGTTAGGGTGATTGGGTAGGATTGTGATTTGTTGTGTAATAGGTTTAGAATTGTGATTTGGTTGTGTTGAATTGATTTAGAATTTTTTTTATAAATTGTTTATTATTTTTGTATTTACAAAACGTTTATATAAATTCAATTTTACAAAACGTTTTTGTATATAAATTCGATTTATGGATTTATAAAAGATGATTTCATATTTATAAAAATATTTATATTTATTAAAACTAATTTTGTATTTATAAAACATTTTTTTGATTTATAAACACTATTTTTTTATTTTTGTATTTATAAAAACTATTTTTAAATATACAAAACGTTCTTTGTATATAAATTCGTTTTTTGGATTTATAAAAGATGATTTCATATTTTAAAATTAATTTTGTATTTATAAAACATTTTTTGATTTATAAACACTATTTTATTATTTTTTGTATTTATAAATACTATTTTGTATTTATAAAAAGATGATTTCATATCTATAAAAATATTTATATTTATTAAAACTAATTTTGTATTTATAAAACATTTTTTTTATCTATAAACACTATTTTATTATTTTTTGTATTTATAAAAACTATTTTGTATTTATAAAAAGATGATTTCATATTTATAAAAATATTTATATTTATTAAAACTAATTTTGTATTTATAAAACATTTTTTTATTTATAAAAACTATTTTATTATTTTTTGTATTTTAAATATGTTTTCTATTTCAATTTTAATTTTATATTTTTGAATTTTAATTTAAAAAAATAAATTTATAATTTTTTTTTTGAATTTTGGAAATATTTCGAGGAAGTGTATTCCTCGGAATATTCCGAGGAAGTGTATCCCTCGGAATATTCCGAGGAAGTGTATCCCTCGGAATATTCCGACGACATATTCCTCGGAATATTCTGAGGAATTTCCGACGAAAAAAATCCTCGGAATATTCCGAGGAAATTCATTTCCTCGGAATTCCGTCGGAAATTTTCGAGGGATTTCCGAGGAAAGATGAATTTCCGAGGAGTTATTTCCGAGGACTTTTTTCGTCGGTATGTCGTCGGAATAGCGTTATTCCGACGACATACCAACGATTTTTTCCCTCAGTATGCCGCTGTTTTCTTGTAGTGCCTGAAAGATTGATTTAAAGAATTTACATATTGAATGAGAGTTAGGTTGCTAGATTATTTGATTGATATGGATCGTGTGGCATTGTGTTTTTGTTATAAATCATACCAAATGGCCGTGAGGCATAATGCATTGGTTCATACATGCGGCCTTGTGCCCTTGATTGAGATTAAAGCCGTAAGGCATAAGCATCACAAAACATGAGCCGTGTAGCCTAAAGTATTATAGATAGACTTATGAAATCATATGCACTAATTATTTGAATTGGTTGCAAGAATTCTACATCATGAATTTATTAATGATTTCAGATGTCGAGATTTGAGCCTTCGGATTATGCTGCCCTAGATATCTCTGGAGATAATTATCCAGAATGGGAAATGAACACTTCAATTGCCCTGAAGTCTAGAGGACTCGGGAAATGTATCATTGAAAGAAATGATGAAGTTGAAAGTGAAAAGCATAGATCCATAACAATTATGCGCTATCATCTCACTGAGGAACTGAGAAATAAGTACGAAAGTATTGAGGATCCTTATGATCTTTGGATAAAACTAAAATCCATATACTCAATGGAATTATGGCGAAAGGCCATGAATGATTGGAAGATACTCAGGTTCCAGGATTTTAAATCCGTGGAAGAATACGATTTTGCTCTAATGAAAATCGCCCATAGTCTTGAACTATGTGATGAAGTGGTTACAGATAATGATCTACTGTATAAAACATATTCCACATTCAATCCAAAGGATCGGTTGCTATCATATACAGCTAAAGGTTTCACAACCTATAATGACCTATTGTCATACTTATTGGCAACTGAGCAAAGAAAGCAGAAAATTAAAGATACCATTGACAGATTTGAGAAACTTCAGAAAAGATGTATTGAGGAACAAAACAGTGAGATGAGATATCCTGAGGCATTGGATCAGGATGAATCCAAGAATGCCGTGTGGAGTAATATAGATTGTGAGGCCGGCTTATACATTGACTAAAAGAAAGATCTCGACATGATAATTTTATTTTAAGTCTATGATTTTGTGATTTGCTTTTGACCTACTTGATGATTCACGATTTTGTTTTTATATATTATCTTGCTTGGTCTTGCTTGATGATTCTTGATTAAATAACAAATAAAACCTTAATAAAGGGATAATCAGTCCACTGATAGTTGATTTCATGCATGGTTTAACTTTACCTTGATTGTATATGTTTAACTTTACCTTCCTGCAATCACATAAAATCAATTGTTGGGTGTAGACTAATGAGTCAGTTCACTGATAGATTGATTTCTCGCATAGATTTAACTTCATCTTGATTGTATAGGTTCAACTTTACCTTCCTACAATCACTTGAAATCAATTAATTGGTACTGACAATGGCAAAAGACACGGTATTATTCAGACCCATTGAGTTATAAAGAAATCAATTAATGCCTATACCCATATTTTCTACTGATTTATTCTATGCTAAGGATCAGTATGAAAGATGCATAAAGCAATGGTAACCAGTATGGTTCACCACGAAATAAACACTTATGGCATGACCAGATTAGCCATCTTGATCCAAAACATGATGAAAAATTAATTAAGGCACAAAAGTGATCCCATAAAATCTCACAATGTGTTATAAGTACACAAAAGGGAAAATCACTAAAATAATTAAGGCTCCACTGTCCTAAGCACTACGAAATTATGAGTATGTTCAAGAGGGGGAGAGAGGACTAAAACCCACAGTCCATGATCATATCATAAATTCGGATTCCATGGTTTACAACCATAATATACACGACTGGAAAGCTTTAAAGCTCTCACTAATGGTACATCACCCACGTCCAGCCTAAAGCTTAAGGACATTATGTATATAAATATTGATTTACATCAGGCCATACATGTAAGCATAGACATTCCCACCTCTGAATGATTAAGGGTCATAAACCAGACATATACACAAACCATCTTAAGAAAATACGAATATTCCACAACATATATGTGTGCCATTTAAGATGGAACCTCAGATGAGGATTGGGAATATATATTAGATAAATAAGACTTCCTCCACGAAACTATAATGTATCTTGTGCCAAACATGGATGATTTAATCAAATGGCCAAGAACACAGATTACAAAAGATAGTAATCTAATTATCCAACTTTGAAAGGAGAAAGTTATCAGGCTGATAAAGAGTAAAGAGTAAAAGAGAAATATAATGGTATCAACCATAGTTGTCTTGGCAAGATCCTCAGACCAAAGATTATGATCTAGACGTTCTAAAAGAATATGATCAAAAGATATAAAAGCTAGCAGAAATATATGCCAGACACACTGGCCCGAAAAGAAAAAATGACTATGTCATACCAGCTTAAGCACCACGAATTTGATGTCTAAGAGACACAATCAAGTTGCTACAATGTCTATTAGAGATAGACAAATAAGTTCCAAATAATAAGGAACCTCGGAAAGTAATGAAAGGTGCTCAGAATCGTACAAATCCGAGTTCATAAGAGAAACCAGTTCAGACAGAGAAATAAGGTTGCGCAACCACACATCTAAGGTACCAGACCATGTAGTTTGGGACGCCAAACTGCAAGGTATAAAGGTCTTGGATAATAAGATCTCAAAATCTAATTAGATCATGTCTGGAACAGTATGAAACTGAAGATAAAGAGTGTTAACACCAAAGATGTATTTACATACATAAGAGCTCATAAAAGATTGTAGTACTTGGGATTTGAAGGATATAACCTGAGGATCATGAACCCACGTAGAGTACTCATAAAACATATATAGGGACGTGGGATGTTCAAAGAATTCAAAGTAATTATAAGACAGATGGGCGTAGTAACCATGTACATACAGAAAAGTCATCTAAGAAAGAAACCAGTGAATGGATCTTGTGAGATAAGAAATTCCGTGAGATTAAAGGACATGGCCACATGGTATAGTGTGTCCATGTTCCTTCTAAATAACGTTCAAGTATAGCTTGATTACACAAGGATACTCACAAGGACCAAGGAACAATTTATAAAGAGATATGCTCCTATATGGTGGATGCTACTACAGAAAATCAAGTTTGATTTTGTCTGGATATTTACTAAAGAAATAATGGTGTAGTAAGCAGCAAATGGATCACTGGATAAAGGTATCAACGTACCATAGAAATATGAGAAATAAATTCTCATAGAACAAGCTTTGTTCCTAAGTTGTTTATGGATTGTAATATACAGCAGCTGTAAGTAATATGAAAGACTAAGTATTTACTTAGTGCAGTCAGTCCATACAGAAAATATTATAATTCCTTGTAATCATAATAAAGACCAACTGAGAGAAAAAGGTTTAATGGTTCAAAGGTTCAATGATACAAGTTGTCGATTGATTAAACAGGCTATGTTTTACATATGGAAAGTCTGTAGAAAAATCATAGCCGTGTGTGTGTGTGTATGATTAAGTCAGCACACCTAAGTGAGAACCATAAACCAGGATAGTGACCAGAAGGATGTCTGGTCGTGGCTTAATGATTATAAGCATTGCTAAAGCAAGAAAAGATCGATAACCATGTACAAAGGACATGAGTGTATGACTGTGAATTCATTGTGTGATGAGTTTCATTGCAGCAAATAATTATTGATGGTATGACCTTAGATGCTCATGATTATGAACGAATATAGACAAGGTCTATAGCTCAACATGGATCGACAAAAGAAAATAAAGAATGATTGGTTACAATGGATAAAGCCATTGGCACATACGAAGAGATATAAGTCCGAATGAACGAAAGATATGAAGTAAAGTTCTTCGTATGTGTTCTGGGTCTATGACTCAATATATATTGAATGTCCACATTTTGGGAAAGCCATATAACCAAAGAGAATCCGTGGGACATGAAAAAGGACCTGCAAGTAAAGTTTTATTGCAGATTATAAAGTCCATCCGAGCACCGTTTGAAGCACCATCAGTTCAACCAAGACATGGAGTGATCAGCAGCAAAGATGTACATCCTGACCACATCTTAATGGAGTTCCAAAAGACATACCAACGTCCAAGACTTACAAGTTCATTCAAGGAGAATCCAGCTGATCATCTTCACCAAGTCATAGGCAACTTCAACGTTCAAGAAGACTCGGATACCAGATGGGAATGCGTCTACTACAGTGATGCATTCATCTGGGGGAGTTCATGTGTTGTACTCTTTTTCCTGTCCTTGGTTTCCCATTTTGCCACATTGGTTTTGGGGTTTTTCAGGAGAGGTTTTAATGAGGCAACATTAAGCATGCAACGAACCTGTACCGGATGTGTCGATCAAGGGGGAGTGTTATAAACCAAATGATGATCGACCATGGAACAGCCCGTACTGCAGGCCCAATCCGGGACATGATAAAGACAACCAGAGACTATGTGTTTATCTAGTATATATTCCATGTATATCTGTAACATAGTGTTTATCCTTATCCTTATTTTGTTAGGATAAACATGACCTTATGACGGTCTAATACCTTGTATATATATGGACCTTCTGGTCGACAGTAATAATAACACAAGTTTTCCTCACCATACCGTACACGTTGCAAGAGATTCTCTATTTTCGATGAACTCTACCTTTTTCTTGGATTAGTAACAGTATATAGAACATAGACACAAGAGATTAGTAAACGTAAAGAGGAGATACTATTCTTATTACATAGAACAAGATATTACAAAACATATACCGCGAGTTTCTAAAAAAAAACATAAATTTCATTACAAGAAGAGATGAATCTTCAATCAGATCCTTAAACTTTGCAAGAGATTCTCTACTTTTGACAAAGTGTAGCCTTTTCTTGAATTTTCTTGGTTGATCAGATACGTAGGTTTTGAAAGAGATTCTCAACTTTGAGTGTAGCTTTCTTGGCTTTGAGCCTACACTTCATGGCCTTGATCTGAGCATCAAACTTTTCAATCCTCTCCGACAAGGCTTTGACGACCATCATTTTCTTCATCAGAGGGCTTCTCGCGAAATCATCATGTGAGAACTCCAACTCCCCAGGGCCCTTGACGAATGTTTTGAAGCCATGAGAGCGAAGCTTTGCGATAAACTCCATTACGTTTCTGCCCAATACAGAGGAGAATTTGAGAAGAATGTCGCTGCGAAGCTTTTTCAAGTCCCAGACGACGAAACTGTTGTTGTTGCTTTTGCTCCAAGATATAATCTGATCTGAAGAACGATCATCGACAATCTGATATAACTGGATGTAGAACGAAGACGTTGAGAGTTTGCGAACCATCTTCCTTAATCGAAACCCTAGTTTTGAATCGTGAGAAAAGGGAAGAAGACAAAGGAGAAGGAGACACCCTAAACCTCCGAGAAAGACAGTAGAAAAAGGAAACTTTCACTTTGGTCGAATGAAGATTAGCTTTAAGCTTGTATCGTGAGTACTATATAGAGATTATTTCAATGGTCACTGTATCCTTTAATTTTGCAATTGGACGATCAAGATATGATGAGGATGATTATCAACGGTTAGTTTTCAAAGTACAAAGTCGGTTCGATATCAATTTTGCATTTACCGGCTTATAGTGGGCTTTATGTTTTTTTTTGTCAAGGAGTGGGCTTTATGTTTATGTTACTTCTGTCCTTGAAAAAAGGTAAACCGGCACCGTCTCATAGCCGTCAATCAGTGACCCACCCTAATTGCAAGACGGTTTGATGCCTTCACGGGCTTATAGTCGGCTTCACTGACTTATTTTAATATAAACGGATTGTCATAAACTAATTTCTTATAATATATTTCATTTTGTATATTTTATTATATCATCTCTAATAAAATATAATAAATATAAAATCATTGATTCCAAAATGGAGATAGTTTGTAAATTAAATTAATTTAACTTATTAAATTATTCATACGAAATATTAATGTTTTATCATAAATATATACAAAACCAAATTTAGATAATTATTTATTACAAAATTAATTTAATTATTTCTAAACAAAATATATTTAAATTAATTTATAAATAAATTACGATAACAATAAAAGAATATTAAAATTAATTATTCATGTGCTTTTTAGAATATAAAAAAATTCAACTACAAAATTTATGTTTGGAAAATGATTATTATTTGAAGGTGTATTTATTACTATTTTATAAAAACGTATAGAAACTATTTAATTAGATCGAGATTTAACCCTAATAAAGGTTAAATTTTTATGGATACATTATTTAGATTTTTATCAAGATGAAGAGAATTGAGCTGCTTTCATATACCCATAATTGGACCAAGGGCTGCGCACGGATTATCCTTCCGGAGATATTTCTGATTTAATTAGTATGATACAGATATTAAATTTTTCGATTTGCTTTGCTCAGAAAATATACATATATCCGGAAAATATGAAGATATTTGCGAATATTTATGAATACTTACGGATATATAATTTTGTTTTAATTAATGCAAATAATCTAGAAAAATTGAGATAAATTTGTTCTTTAAAATATTTTTATATGATATATAAAATAAAAAAAATAAAAGAAGCAGTCAAACTATATGTTTTAAAATTTTAAAATTTATTTATAAGAAAGAAAAAGTTATAGATATCATAAAAAAATTCTCTTTTTTTATTTTAATACCTTTATAACTAATAATGTGAATAGAAGATATTAAATCATACGTTAAAATAACAATTACATAAACTCATACATTGAAAAATTAACATTTAACCAATATATATAGCTGTCAGAGCGTGAGCGGATATCCGGTTCTTAAAATTTTAGTATTTATGATTTGCTTTTTTTAAATGGGTATTGATAGTATTTGTTTTGCTTCGAAACTTTACGGATATCCGGATTTTCAGATCGAATCAAATTTAACGCATAAAATGTGGACCCTTTTGGCTTTATCCTTGGATTTTTCAGATGAATTTGCTCTTTTAATGTAATTGATACGCGATCAAGGTTCTAAAAATCGGTCTAGGCGGCGCCTAGGCCCCCGCCTAGGCGGCAACTCGGTCCTATCCGAAACGATTTTCTTAAAATCCGATTTACACCGATTTATATGACTCAAATTGGTTTAAACTGCTCTAAATCGGTTAAAATTGGTTAAAATCGATCTAAAATTGTCTATATATGTTGAATTAAACAATAATATTATTACAAATCTACAAATTTGTCTACTTTTTTCTGTTTTGTATATTTAATTTTGATAATTCATCACAATAATTTTATAACTAAACTTAAAAACTAAAATATGTTCTATAAATGTATAAAATATATAAAATAAATTAATAATTTGCTAAAACCTAGGTCTCGCCTAGGCCCCGAATAATCTGCCTAGTCGTTAGTCTTCTATAACACGCCTAATTACCGCCTAACGATTTTTAGAACATTACGTGATACAGATGATTCTAGGCGGACGCCTCATTTTGATCCTACTAATGTTAGGGACCGTAAATGACAATGTAATGTTTGTTTTGTTGTCGGCCTTTGGATGTTTTCGCCAACGAATGATCAATATAAAAAAGAATATTCTTTGTATGGAGTATTTTATATATGCATCATTACTCATCAGTGTTGCCAAAATAAAACTCTTATTTTGCTAATTAGTGACTAACCAAAATAAATGCTTTGTATTTTTCAAATTAATCGTAGTTGTAAAATATTTTTTTATAAAACTATTGTTTTATGATTTAATACAGTTTTTAGATTAATTTATCTCTTTCACCTCTAAATAAATTAATTAAAATAATAAAAGTTATTGATAAATAATAAATGTAAAAGTGAACATTTAACTATTTTATTAAATTGTGTGAAAGTCTTTTGAAAGAATGAAAAAATATTAAATTTGCATAAAAGATACAATTATGGTTGTAAGGTATATTATTTATTTGGTTTTGAGTAAAAGCATAAAAGATCATTTTTTTAGTTAAAAAAAACTACTTAAGGAATTTTCAGAGGAAACTTTATTTTGAGAATGAAAATAAAGATTTGAGAGTGAGTTGCTCTAACAAAAAACTTCAAATATGGAGCGAGCATCAGTCATGTCGATTGTGTGGTGAGCCAAACGAGTCCGCGACCATCTCTTTTTTGCGTGTCCTTATTCATACACGATTTGGAGAGAGCTCACAAGCTCTCTTCTACATAGACCAAGCCCAGACCGGGGCATCACAATTACAACGCTGCTATCGCCTCGCATGTCTAACATTAACTCATGTCTTCTTCAGCTCTCCTTCGAAGCTGTAATACATAGTGTGTGGAGGGAACAGAACAACAGGAAACACACTGGTGCTTACCGTACAGCTCAACAGCTCACGCGGTTCATAGACAAGACTATACGCAATCGCATCTCCTCGCTACGTTCCAAGGATGCAGAGAAGTGTAGTACTCTGATGATTCGTTGGATGAGAAGGAATGAGTAGTTTCACTTTTCTTCTTAGCTGGTTTTGTTTTCTGATTTTCAAACACTTCCGTACTGTAAACTTTTTTTCTTTTGTTGATAAATAAATTTAACATTTCAGCAAAAAAAAAACTTCAAATTTATTTTTAAATCGTTTTATATATTTTATCTTAATATTTAATTTTCATAATAATTCATTATAAGCACTAATAAATAATAAAAACACAATAAAATTTTACATAATATTTATATTTATATATAGATATTTTGGTTTCAGAAAATTTGTTTTTTTAAGTACTACATCAATTAGAAAAGAGTACGCAATGGTTAAATTATATATATTATTTTTATTTTAAATAATTTAATTTAAATTTTAACAATATTTTATGTATTTTCTGTATAAATAATGATATATATGTAAAAATATATTTGAATATTTGGTCGAAATATATTTATGAAGATTAAATGATATAAAAATTAATACTAATATATATATGTAAGTTACATAATTAGAAAAAACTGAAATGGAAAATAAATAGTGTTTTGAGAACTTGAATATTTATACTATTAAGATTTTTAAAATTTGAGGATTTGAATCTGTTACAAAAGAAAAAAAAAATCTCAAAATTTGAGAATTTGAAAGCTTGTCAAAGATGCATTTGAAATTGAAACTTAAGTTAAAATTATTTCAACGCAACACTGACCTCTAAACTAGAATGCACATATATAATAATGTATCAAAACCAACAAAGGTAAACGTGAAGTGTGAACACAAGAGTCTCTCCATCTTATTTCTTTACTGAAAAATAAGCACAAGGAATCTGAACAACTTTGGCAAAAGGCAAAAAAAAAAAGATGAAATAACCAGCCTAAAAACCACTAATCAAATTCTAAAGATTGTATCTATTTCATCATTTACTACACGTACACAAATACAAAATACATACACTACCTATACATAGACCTCTCTGGAGTCTTAGCTATTAAGAATACAATTATTAATGTTACCTGCTATACTCCATCTCCCTTTTTGTTATCATTTCATTATTTGGTTCCCATGCAAGAAAAGGATAAATTTCCAATTGCAAAAGTGGTAAGCTTGAGCCTACTGTAAGTTAGTATTATTTGTTATAGATCAAATTAAATTGCAATCAGATTATTTGAATTGTATTTTAGAAATCTATCCGAAATCTGAGATTGATGTGTCAAAGAGACCTCTAGTAAGTAGTAACGAAGACCATTTAGTCATAGTTAACTATATTTAAAAGAAATATTTTAAGATAACAGATGGATATGAAGAGACCAGAATAAACAGCTTATTAAAGGGTACCCACAAAACGAATGCTACCAATCAAATATTGTAGAATTCCAACATATAGGTGATGATTGGGCAGTTGCTTTATAAATGTTATAAAAATATTTCTATAGCTAATTTTTTCAAACACATATTTTCTAATCATGTTTTAGAAATATTTTTTAAAATTTACAAAATTTTCTTTTCTTCTTCGCTTTAGAAAGCAAAATACATAGAATACTAATATCTTAACTTTAAAAAATTTACAAGTAAGTAATTAAATCTTTTAAACTTACAACCAAAATTCTACAGCAAAAACTCATACAGTTACAACAAAAATTTATACAACAATAACAAAATTATCTAGAGTATAATTTTACAGCAACATATATAAAGCTATAACATATTCGGATCAACTCCATGTTTACTCTTTTTTTTTAATAGAAGGCGTTTTAGAATTATGCACATAGATGCTAACAAAAAAAAATCATGCACATAGATCAATAAATATTTATATTTTTATATTTTATATATAAAATCATTAATTATTTATCTATCTATTATTCGACCAATAATAAAATATAATGTATAATAATATTAGTCATATAACATTAACTATTAATAAATTTTATATAGAAACTTGAAAATGTTATCTATTTTAGAATAAAAAGGTTCCTTTAAGTCGAAATATATTAAAAAGGAGAAAATAGTAAACAAAATACTAAATTAGAGAAATATATGTCAATGTCATAGAAGAAGAAAACAAAATTAATTCCCAGAAACAAAGGGCAAAAAGCAGAAATAAAAAGCCAAAAAGTATAAACTTTTTGAACATTCATAAAGCTGAAAACGACAGTATTGTTCTTGGTTAAAAACAGTGTTTTTTTTTGCATAAAGCAAACACCCATAATTGCTTCTACATGAGAAATTAATTAAATCATCCTTTTTAGCATGCTCATCTTACACACAATCACGTATCATTAACGTCTTAGATATATCTCAGTTTGACCCGGAATTAGTAGCTTTAACTATTGTAGTGTCTGTGAATATGATTCCTCTTCTCTTTAAAAGTAATGAGATTGTTGACAAAAAAATTAACTGAGCAGGGGTTTTTATATTTGTAACACAAGTTTTTGTTACTACTAACTAGCAGTACTACTACTGTAGATTGAATACAATACATTATTAGTCTAGGTTACCAAATAATCAGTTGGATATTATTGAAGATTTAGAAATAAGTTCTTATGCTTAAATAGTACTCCCTCTGTTCCTGAAAGTAAGATTTTCTAGAGTATGCATGCCTATTAAGAATTTAATAAATATTTATAATTTAATTTATTTTTTACTTTATTATACACTTTCCAATAACTTTCCACTAATGAAATTTAATCAATTCAAATATTCTCAATTAATGTTCTTCAAAAGTATAAAAAGTACCTTAACAATATAGAAAATCTATATTTGTGAAACAAGAAAAAAATCTAAAACATCTTAATTTCGGGAACGGAAGTATTTTTTTTTTTGTCAACCAAATAGTATTTTTTTTGTCAACCAAATAGTATTTAAAAAATCTAAATTGTTACTTAGAAAAATATAGATGAATAAATAACTGATTTTACATAATGTTGACAAACATCATAAATGCTCTGTATACAAATCAGTCGAAAAACACACATGTGAATCCCAAAAGCCCAATCAAAGACAAATTCTCCGATCAATAACTCTCTCACAAAGGACGTATCTTCACTTTTACCAACTAAAATCTTTGAATTTTAACATCACAAAATTAATTATTAAAAAAACATGAGCATAGTAATAATGATACAACATGACCAAGTCCACAAGTTTAACAACAACAACAAGCAACACAACTTCCCTCCCAAAATCTCTCTGTTCTGTTTTGTCAAATCTCTCTCTCCCCACAAAAACCTCATCTTTAAGTTTTTATTTTTCATGGCTTGTCTTCTTCTTCTTCTTCAACAACAATTCTACTCTCTCCACTCTGAAAAACCCAATCTTTAATGGAGATTCAACGACCAGTCATCAAGCTCATGGTTCTCCACTCAAACCACGACAAAAGCGACAACCTTTCCCGACGAGAATCCCTCCCCGGTAAATCCAAATGGAGAATCTCTTTATCCCGATCTCCATCTTCTTCCTCTTCTTCAAAATCCAACAACAGCTCGCCGTCGAAAACAGAGATTCCGACAGAGTTCCTCTGTCCGATCTCCGGGTCCTTAATGGCCGACCCGGTTATCGTCTCCTCCGGTCACTCCTACGAACGAGCCTGCGTCATCGCTTCTAAAACCCTAGGGTTTACTCCAAGCCCCTTACTCCCGAACTCGCCGCCGGATTTCTCCACCGTCATACCCAACCTCGCCTTGAAATCCGCAATTCTAAGCTGGTGCGACCGCCGGAGTTTCCCGCCGCCGAAGCCGCTTGATAACGCTGCCGCGGAGAAGCTCGTTTTCTCGTTGATGGAGAAAACTCATCACCGGCCGACGAGCCGGAAAGTTTCGATATCGGAGAAAGAGCTAATCCAAGCGATAAAGGACCAACCTTCGGTGAGACTCGACCACGCCGCGACGGAGCTTGACCGGAGACCTAACTACTTCAACTCGAGCTCCGACGAGTCGGTAGCCTCCTCGAGCCGTACGCTGCAGCTAGCGACTCGACCTAGCTGCTTCTCCTCGCCTTCGTCTGCAGAGATCGAATCCCTAGAACCAAACCCTAGCCCGGAGGAAGAAGCCTTACTCGTGAAGCTGAAGAGCAATCGAATCTCGGAGATCGAAGAGGCTTTGATCTCGATCAGACGCGTAACGAGGCTCGACGAAGGTTCTAGAATCAGTTTATGTACTGCGAAGCTAATCTCTTCCCTTAGGTCATTGATCGTTTCGAGATACGCTACGGTTCAGGTGAACGCCACGGCTGTTCTTGTGAATCTCTCTTTGGTGAAATCTAACAAAGTGAAGATCGTACGGTCAGGAATCGTTCCGCCGTTGATCGACGTTCTCAAATGCGGTTCGTCGGAAGCGCAGGAGCACTCCGCCGGAGCGATTTTCAGCTTGGCTCTCGAGGACGAGAACAAGACGGCGATCGGAGTGCTCGGAGCGTTGGAGCCGCTGCTTCATCTGATCCGAGTCGGGACTGAGTTGACTCGGCACGACTCGGCGCTTGCTCTGTATCATCTGTCTCTCGTGCAGAGCAACAGAGGGAAGCTCGTGAAGCTCGGAGCTGTTCAGGTGCTTCTGAGCATGGCGAGGTTAGGACAGACGATGAATAGGGTTCTGCTGATTCTCTGTAACATGGCTTCGTGTCCGGTGAGTCGACCCGCTTTGCTTGACTCGGGGGCTGTGGAGTGTATGGTTGGGATTCTGAGAGGGCCGAGGGAGGTCACTGAGTCGACTCGGGAGAGCTGTGTTGCGGTTTTGTATGGACTGAGTCACGACGGAGGGTTGAGGTTTAAAGGTTTGGCTATGGCGGCGAACGCGGTGGAGGAGCTGACGAAGGTGGAGAGGAGTGGGAGGGAGAGAGCGAAGCAGAAGGCGAAGAGGGTTTTGGAAGTGATGAGAGCTAAAATGGAAGATGATTCTTCGCTGGAGAATGAGGAGATTGATTGGGAAGAGCTGTTAAACTCCGGTAGTGTAACTCGGAGCCAGCATCGACTCGGTGGCGACGGTGAGTAGTCACCAGTTAACTCGTCCGAGTTTTGACGTGTCTTTTTAACTCGTAATTTCTTTGCTTTTTTATTTTTATTTTTTATTTTTATTTAATTGCGGATTTTAAGCTTTTTCTTTTCCCACTTTTTTATAATTTCTAAATAATAGGCTTGAGGGTTGTAATTAGTTGGAGATGAGATTTTTCTTTTGTGAAATTTTATGGCTGGGGTGGAATATTCTTGTATTTTCTGGCAATTTGGTTGGGTGGCTTCTTTTTTTAAAATCCCATCCTTATTTTCGTATTATCTTTTGCTTTTCTTCAAAAGTTAAAAAAGAAACAATTGAAAAAAGTTGTAAAGTAATGACTTTTATTTCCTTGAGAGGTGGAATTGATTCTCCATCGAAATAATAAAGTTGATAGTATTAATCTGATTTGGCCTCTGTAATTATTTGCATCACATGTAGCATAGTGTTTAGTCAGGAGTCAGTACCAAAACTTGAGATGAGAATGACGAGACAGAAAGCTTAAAAATGAAAAGGGCGTAGTTGGACATTTTGTCGGAATTAGTCTGAAGACTCTGAACTAAGTGGTGTAGGTCCAGACGCACCCAAACATGCATGAGCACTCTCTAGGATACAGTTGCCAGAACAAATCACAATCAAATGATGAAATACATTCTCGGGTAGATGATAGAGGTGGAGCCAGACGTTATGAAGCGAACAGACCTTTGATGCCAATGTTGAAGATTTAGTTCTGAAGAAAGAATGGTTTACATAGTAAGTTATTTATATATGAAGGACGGATACACCTTGTAACGTGTTCTTAACCAAATCACGTTCAACGGTTCAACCAATGAAACAACCAGAAATGCCAAGAAAAGAAAAAACGCGAGAAAGAGAGTTTTGTAGGCAACGATGACCACATCAAACGACGTAGTTCCACAGAGAAAAAAGATTCTCATCATCATGACGTAGGAAAAGGACTCAGCAGCAGCGAAGATACGCGGAGAGGGCGAGGGAGAGCAAGAGTAAGAGGGAGCCTTGTCCATATATACGTTTGTATATTCAATCAATAAACTAAGGAAATTCACAGACTTTCATGCAACGCGTCCCGTCTTTGTTCCACGGTTCGGATTTGATTTCAGGTCGTGTCCTTTGTAGATGGCGAAAATGGAGAGCAGCATTGCAACGATTTGACGAGGGATTAAACGACCAAAATCTTGACGTTCATCCATTGGTATAGAGATAGAGAGATAGAACAAGAAAAGGAAGATTATATACTCCAAGCTCGCAGACCCTCCATCGATAAACCACGGTTTCTCATCCCCAAGCGAGTTTTCACCTCAAGAACAGTATGATATGTGGAGCCCAAGCTTCAGGAAAAACTCCTCTTTTGATGATCAGTTCGAGTTCAGCGGACCTTATAGCTCAATGATTGAAGTGTCACACATTCATAGAAACCATAGGAAAGGTCTTGACTTGATGAATCGAAACTTCAGGTCCGCCTAGTAGCTATCAGAGTGTTTCCTCTTGTTCTTTCTCTCAGAATGTATTCATTGGTTTATACTCAGCTTGATGATCAAGCAACTGGGAGTGTTGATCCGAGAAACCTGACTCATCAAGAGAGAAACTAGCATTTTTGATTAACATACATAACGCACTTGTGATGCATGTTCGTGGTTTTCTCTCTGTAGGCCTTTGACCTTACATATGTTTATGTTGTACTTATACTTGGTTTTCACCATTGCAGGCATTTCTGGCTAATGGGATTCCACAGAACAACGATAAGCCGTTCTTACTGCTCTCCAAGGTAAAAGATTATCAACACACTTTTCTTGATTTGCTTTAGGCCTGGGCATTTCGGTTTATTTCAGTTTTTCATTTTTTTCGGTTCTAGAGATATAGGATCCGTTTGGATATTTAATTTAGGACATTTGGTCTTGGTTCGATTATTTTGGTTTTCGGTTTGGGTAATAAGGTGTGAACCAGTTAATATCCGAGATAATTTATGTTCTAATTAACTATGCCAAGCCTTGCTTGCTTCAGGGAGATGAATTAGAAAAAAAAAACAAAATTTTAGAATGATACTGAACATTTTGGACTCTGTTTAACGTTTTCCAGCCAGCTTACAACATAGGAGATCGCATGGTAAGGATATAAGCGATACAAAGTTATATTCTTCGCATCATGATGCCTCGTCCTGGCCTGGTAGGACTCATTTCTCGAGTATCATTTCTTGCTTTTTATTTGTAGTGGCTGAAGTTATTACTCATTCCAAGAAAGTTCAGAACGGGAGATGTGCATCAAGAATACTCGCTCGACCACTCCGAAGCTCTCTAATACTTTGCCATTTGTTCAGGCAACCATTCTGATCTGGCGGCAAGTAGTACATACGGCTTAAACTTTTGCTATCTTGTTTGAAGTGTTAGAGATCGTGTTTTCTTTGGCTTGTAGATTCGTGTTTATACCCCCACGGGGATCTACCAAGAGCTAGAAACCGCAAAAGAGGAGTATGTTCATTCAACGTTTGGGGTGAAGAAAGACCAGAAGCTAGTCTTACCAAAGATCATTGAGTCTCTTAGCACATACTCGGGCTTGAGTCAAGCGACATTGATGGAGATGATTCAAGAATGTCTCCCAGAGACAATGAAAAAAAGAATAAAGAAACTTAACTCAGGGAGATCAAGAAAGAGCATTGTTGAGTGGATGCCACATAGTTTTGTGTTTATGTATTTGATAGCTAGAGAACTTGTTAGATGAATCTGTTTCTTTGTAATGTTATTGGTAAAGTGTATAGGAGGATGTATGTGAAAGTGTAGAGAGTAGAAATAGAGTTAGAAGAAAACTGCATGCGTTTTTTGGTTACCAATTCAGGATGATGTTTTGGCTTTGTTTTAGAAGAGTGGGTGTGTGTAACATACTAAAACAATTCCCTTATTTGTTTTTTTTATGACCTTGAGGCTTGATTGACTTTCTTCCCTATACAAATATTTTAATTTTTATCCTTAATATTTATCACTTGAAAATCATTGGAGTTTAGGTTTGAAAACATACTTTCGGATTACTATCCTTCATACTTTATCTTTATATTAAACTTCTAAGATTAAAATTGATAATAAACTCTTAATTGAACCTTTCACAAAGGGAAATGGTGTAGGCTATATTATAGATTGAAATATTGTTCTTCCAAGGGCAAGTCTAAAGCATTTATTTTTGATTATTTAAATAAAACATGAATGTTATTTCCTTAAACATATTTCAAACTACATCATACAAATGGTCATAAAGTACAAAGTTAATAAATTATACATTAAAAATAGAAAACTTTCAAAACAAAAAAAATTCTCAAAACGTCAAATAATAAAAGAACAAATGCAATACTATATTATTTTTATCAATAACTCTGATAAATTCAATCACCAAACGATTAGGTGTTAAATAAGAATCAATGATAATAATATCGAAAATACCAAAAATCTGAACAGAAAGTGAACTAATCCCATGCTGAAGATCAAAAAAGTTAAAATATTCTTTAGTCACTCCCATGAATCTAATGTGCATTGAAACTATTCATCATTGTTATCATACTATAAAGCATAAACAAACACAAAAACTTTTCTAGTTGTGGGATATTATGCAAACTTTCAATAAAAACTTGGTGGATAGCTTTATGAATGTAAACTCTTTATTTTTTTAAAAAAAATCTGCTATAATTCACTTTCTTTTCCTTTCTTTCTTTTCATGTTGTTGTGGTTTATGTTATGTAATAATACACTTTTTCTCTCCAAATAATACACTTTAAAGTGCTCACAAGCCATGATTATTATGGCATAGGATATAGTCCGGATGCGGATGTTACAAGATATATACGACACAAATGGAAAGACGAGTATGGAAAAAACGAAGATGAAATGCAAATTTATGAGACTGAAATTGAGTCTTGGAGGATAGTGAATGCTTCGCCTCTTGACTGGAAAGTCGATAGTTTCCGTCCAAGGTTATCTGACAAGGGAAAAATGTATTGGATTGCGCAAAGTAAAGATGATCTAGGACCAAGGTTCATTCAATCTTCTGATTTCTTAAACGAGACATTTACCTCGGTGTGGCCACTTCTGCTCGACTATAATCCGATGCATACAAATGCACACTCTGTGTACAACCACAACAGATTATCACTTATACATAGCCAGAACACAAATGTCATCGATGTTTGGGTTGCAAACCCACTGGCTGAGGAAGTTGTCGCATGGAATCATGTGTTTATTGTCGCCAACGAAGGTTTACCTTACCTCCATCGTTATTACGACATTGGCTACCTTGTTCACTTCCTTGACAAAAAAAAACACTCTTGTTGTGATGTGCATGGAACATATTGGAGAGAAGAACAAGGACAGTGATGATGAGAACAATGAGGGAATTCCTCAAATCAGGTTATAACAGAATCTTGAGGTAGGAATACAAGAACGAGCAAACATCGCACACACAATTTTCTTTGAGCATCATATGTGTGGCTACGTTTACACTCCGAGTCTAGTTTGAATTTATTAAAAAATCTGCAGCTCTCGCTACGAATATGCAGAGACGTGCCTACTCTTTTGATTTTGAGGTATTGGCCTCAGACCCCTTCTCATATCTGTTAATTTTGGGGGTCCAAATTTATAATTTATGACACAAATTAAATGATAATAGTCACTAGAAAATATATTTTTTATTAACCTAACCTCCATTTATATGCTCATTTGTTGTTATGAGCATAACAATGTAGGTGAAGCCGGATCACTCTCTTGCCTTGTAAAAAGATATTTTTTTTTGTTTAACTGTAAGACTCTCTATCTCGGAAAGATCCGAGCTTGTGTCTATTTGGTGTCTTGATCTTTTTTTTTCTTGCTTGTGTGTCGATAGGATCAGGGTATAAATAGAGAAACTTAAGACCAAATGTTTCATAGCTGTTTTCTTTGAATGTGTTCTGGTCAATGTGAGTGGGTTCCACTTTTAGTCATTTGGCCAGTTGTTGTTACGAATTGAAAATTTATAGTTTTTTTTTTTCTTGGATAAAAATGGTGCTGGAATACATTGATAAATCTTTGTCAATAACGGAGTATTATAGATTAAATAAGATTCTCAGGATAAAGTCCATATTCTAGAAGGTTATAGTTTGCTTATTCCTCAAGTTTTTGTATCCATATATATATCCTCTTTATACATGGAATAAAGAACAACAATTTTCCCAATCTCTTCTTTAATTCACATCAATATAGTAAATATTATTGCTCCATGATAGCAGAAGGGAAAAGGGAATGATGATTACAAGAACAATCATTTAAAGAGTAGCCTGCGAGAACCAAACACCCTTATGCCTATGCACCTTACGGTTTGGTTCTCGAATATACTCCATAACTTCCATTGAAATGAATACCGATTTGTAGCTTTCACCTTCCCCCTCCCCCTTCCATACCGGTCTATCCTCCAAGTCAATGACTACACTATCTCAGTTCTCTTGTATCACCGTTTCCAAAGTTTGTAGTACGGTTTTCCTGTGCCTCCGCCTTCTTTGACTAGCCAACACCTCTCCCATCATAGCTAATCTTCTTACCCCTTTCAGCAAAAAAAAAAAAAAAATCTTCTTACCCTAAGATCAATGATACCACGAGGTCCCAACAAGTCATACAATCACCTCATCCGGCTTCATGAGTCATACCAGAACATTGTTCCATTCCCATTGCCAACCTCAATTGCATGAAGTGGCTTCGCTATCTCTCTATACTTTAGTAGTTTCTTCCACATCTAAGATCCTATAAAAGTAATTTTCGATATTGACCAAAAAGACTTTCCTGATAAGATGCTTCTTAATCCAATTAACCCAAAGTAAATCCTTAGTAGAGAGAATTTGCCATATCAATTTCAAACAACAAACTTTGTTCACATCTTCAAGATCTCAGACCCAAACCACCTTCCTCATTTCCATGCCACTTTCGCTTTATGCGGATTTAGAGCCGGTCCTGACCAGTGGCGGACGCACATGCAAAGAAATGCTTATGTCTCTGAGCTGAAAAAAACTCTGAAAGTTTGATTGAACAACAACAACACTAAGCTAGCTTTCAGGTAAACGTCACATAGAAGAGTAAGTTGCTTATGTTGAGGTTATTGATGAACAAGAAACAAGACTTGATGAACAAGAATTAACAAACACATCAAGAAGAAACTAGACATTATAGACACATCACCAAAACACTAATAAGAAGCACCATTAACAATCAAATCTCCCCCAAATCTCAAACTTACCTTCTAACCATCTCAACAAAATTTAAATTAAAAAAAAAAAATCAAGAATCACTAAATTAAAAAAAACAAACAATCAAGAATATCTAAGTTCAGAGTGAGAACTTCTTAGTTGATTGCATCACACCTTCGCCGGATCTCTCCTCGCCGTCCGGTCAAAACGCCGTAGACGCTCAGCTTCTGCATGGCTCCTGCGAAGTCTTTAAAGAACCGAGCTTGGTCTCTCGCGTATAGCTCGACGAAAGGCCGGGTTCTCGGATCGGAATACAACCCATGATCCGATTCGAGCAACCCCAGACCTTTCGGAATGTTCTGGAAGTACATGTTGTCGAACTTGTTCGGAGTCATCACGTCGTTGAAGACAGAGATCGTAGGGTCATTTCGGTAATTCGAACAAGCTTTCCTCAGAGCGTCAGCAAATCTCGGGTTATACCCGGTATCGTTCACCCGGGCGACCCGGTTAGTGAACTCTTTGCAATGCGAGAACCCGATGGTGTGGGCCCCGCTCAACGCCACCATTTCCTGAACGGAGAATCCTCTGGAGGTGAACTGTTCGACGAGCTTCGAGATCGGAGAAGAAGGAAGAGGGAGGCTATCGGCGAGGAGGAGAGACGATTTCGAGACGCGAGAGTCGCGGCGGCCGAGGGAGATCTCGTAGTAAGGTCCGCCGACCGTGACGAGGAGATCGCGGACGGCGACGGCGAGGATATCGGAGCAAGAGACGGTGTTGGGACAGGCGAGCTCGAGAGCGGTTTTGGCGCGGATCACGACGTCGAATCCGTCTCCGGGGAGAGAGAGGTTGATCGAGGAATCGCGTTCGGCGGCGGTGAAAGCGGTGGAGGAGACGAGGACGGAGGCGTCGCAGCCGTTGGGGAAACAGTCGTGGAAGAAGAGGCGGAGTGCGGCGGCGGCAGTTGTTGGGGTTGTGATCTGTTTGTTGGTGATGGTATCGCGGACAATGTCGAGGAATCTAGGACATGATTTTGAGTAGAAGTCGGTTGTGAGGCGAGATTCTGCGGCGGAAGATAGCAAGGACAAGTATAAAAAGAAGAGGAGTATGATGACGAGTTTAGCCATTATTGAAGGAGATAGATAACTTATTAGCTTCAGTAGAGACTGAGAGGCAGTGAGATTTAATGGAAAAGGGAGAAGTAGGAGAGAGAGAGAGAGAGAGTGGGAGACTGAAGATCACGCGCTTCTGTACAGTCCACCACCAATCACGGGAGAGTGTAAAAAGGAGGATCCGGTTATTTTATTATTATGAGCATTGACCGGTTTACTGTGTGTGTTGTCTTATTAAAATGACCGGTTATCTTAATAATAGAGTCGGATTACTAAAGCAGAAAATAGCCCCGTTCGGTAACGCGCTAGGCGCTAGTCGGGATCGGATTGGATCTAGCGCCTAAAGAGAAAATCGGGGATTAATCGAAAATTATGCGGGACAGAATTTTTAGATTGTTTACTATGTTATAAGACATATTAATCTTTAATTGTGTATAACATTAATATATTTTCATGTTTAAGATTATATAAAACACACAAATAGAATATATAAACTTAATATAGTGTAATTTTCATCAAAATTATAAATATAAATGATATTTATAAAATTTTAGACCAAATAAATAAATAAAAAATATTATTAGAAAAAATAAAAATAGATTAGGCGGCCGCCTAAGCGGTCTAGGCGGAGAAAATCGGAAGTAGCGCCCAGACGGCCGTCTAGGCGGCTCAGCGGCCGATTTTTAGAACAGGGGAAAATAGTAAAAAACTTTTTAGCAGAAGTTTTCAAAAAGAGAAAATAGACAGATTAAGGGGAATGTGATGATAGCTAAGGGCAGCTGCAACGGTGATTTTGGATGAGTCCTTACCGTTAATCCTTAGCATTATTTCAATATAATATTATTATTTTGGTTTAATTAGCTAAGGACCAATCCTTCAAGAGGGATTGGAAGGACCCAATCCTTAACACACGTGTCTCTCTCTATCTCTCCTCCCACGCTCTCTCTCGATCTCTCCTCGCTCCATCATCTCCCACCATGGCTCCTTTATAATCTTCCTCTTCATCTCCCACCACGTCTCTTGCTTTACTGCTTTCTCCGTTCTTTCGGTAGGCGCAAGTGTTCATCATCCATCCGCCCTCAAACACAGAAGAGACAATCGTTTCGTTCGTCATCTTTGAAGGTATTTGCAGTACTTTCCGATTAACAATTAGCTTAATATTTGATTAATTAACCATCTGATCCGACTGTTGTTCGAAAACTCTGGAGTGTAGATTCATAAAGTATCTATCCGTACTCTATCAATTTGATTGGCCCATGGTTATTCTCCATAAATTTGTAATGGAATCGGTAGAAATTGATTGTACTTGTCTTGGGTTTGTTAATTGTAAATCCCGGAACCTCTCTTTGTTTTCTGTTAATTTTTGTTTTTTTTGTTTGTGTGTTTTCAAGATTTAGGAAATTTCTGGTTAGATCTCCGGCTTAATCTTGTACAGTTGGTATTGGATTTTGTTTATATTGCCTTGTTGTTTGAAATTGAAACGCTCAAGTTTTTGTTTTGCTTAATATGAGAATGTTTCCGCATTGTTTCCTTTTGCTTTGTTTCCTTTTCATCAGTCCTCTCTGTAATGGTATTGTCACCAACCTTGTATTGATCGACTTGTAATATACTCTGTTTCTCTATTAACCAAGCAAGTACAAGGTTTAAGTCTCTTTTTTCTATGGCTTTGTCTTAATATTCCTTACCGTTTCATTTAGGAAACTGAAAATGGATCACCCAATATGTATATATGCTGTCTAAACAGATTCTTACAATATCTACATACTTAATCAGATTTTATCGAACTTGTAATCTTATGAATTTGTAATATTAGAACCCAATATCTAACTGCTTAATCAGACTTTATCATTGCTATCATTGCTATAGAATGGTTTTAAATAGCGATTTCTATAAATTTAATTTCAATTAAAAAAAAATTAATAATTTTTCTAAGGATTCTATTTTCGGAAACACCATTGGACGATCAGTTTTGATTCGAATCCTTAACTATTCAAATCAAAAAAAAAATTATTAAAAAATTGCTAAGGATTCATGTGTTGGTCTTACCATTGCACATGCTCTAAGAGATTCTGTTGTGAATTAACCATCTTTTATCGCGCATGTGCTCACATGGTCCCGCACCATCTAATCCCAGATGTACTTGGTGTATTTATCACGGTCAGTGTCAATTACAAGAATGGGGTAATGTAAAATAAACATAACATGAATTATAATTCTTTCAAAAAACGTAACAGGAATTTTGAATTAAAGCTGTAGTTTCTCGCATTTAGGATATAATAGCCACAGTAGCTAAGGAAATAATGTAAAAAGAAAACAAGCAGAGATGGTAAAAGAGATGGAGAATGTGGTTTCTTCAAGTCTCTTGCTTCCGTTTCTTCGAAGTGGAGTTCCATAACGCAGCGTTCAGTGCAGAAGATGTCACCAAGGAAGCTCTCAACAAACTTGCTGCCTGGCTTACAGAAAATAAACGAAATATTTAGGAGAATCGTTACATGTTTCTTATTGATCAAAAAGGATACATATATACCTGTGTTTTGCTGATGCTTATTTCTTGCACCAGTATATCCTCTGTTGGACTCTCCAACTTCTTCAGAAAACAAAGAGCTGAGCTTGAGTTCATTGGTGTTATGATCAGATCATCTGATACTGTAAACTTTGCGTCTCTCTTCACGAATCCGCTACCTTTTGCTGACTGGTCACGTCCATGAGATTTTGGATCAATTAGATCCAGAAGTTCGTCGTCGCTGGCTCTAAATAAGAGCTGAGGCCGCTCAGTGATGATATCGAGCAACTGCTTCTGACATTTATAGTAATGTGAGAGCACAGCTTTGGATCTTGAAACTTCTGTAGCACTCAACTCCTTGAAGCTTTTGAACAGGTTTCCAAGGCACACAAGAGTGGAGCTCTCACAAGAGATATCCACTACAGATTCCAGCGGAACAGCAAGAAAAGTGAAAAGAAGATCAACAAAGTCTTCTTTGCATTCAACATATAAAATCTTCATATCGTGTTTCCTCACGATGGCACTGAAAATTATTATTTCTTCTGGTCTAGCTTCTATTTCTTTTTCCATATACGGACTTGGCGTAGTGCATGGCTTCATCACACGTTTTGGGCTTTGCTTGTTGAGGAAAGTGTCCGTCAAGGAAGCATTTGAGGAGAAGATACATTCCAGTAGTGTCATGACCTATTTTAAGATTAAGAATATATTGAGAGCAGAGCTTGTTTCTAATAACATAGTACATCTACAAATAACATGGAGTAAAGACTAACATACCTCATCTAAACCAATCTCAACAATCCTTTCCGAAACCTTACGAAGATCACCACAGCCTACAGATTTGAGCTTTCTCAAGACAAGGTCAGAGGACCGAACTGCCACTTTCAAGTCGTCAGTTATGATGAATGAAGACCTGCCTCTAACAAATACTCCATCTTGTATGTTGCAGTCTACAACTTTTGCTCCTGACATCGGGGTCTCTTTGTTCATCAACTTTCCACAACGACATCGAGAAGTGCTAAAACCACTGCACATGTAACAGTTGTAAGAACCGCAAGAGAACCACTTGTACCCCTCAGAAGGGTGTAAGTTGAGCTTAAGCCTTTTGCACTGGACATCTCTCAAACTCCTCGGATAAAGGAGTATCTGCTTACAAGCTTCAGTCTCAAAATCATCAGTGCCCATATCCACAACACTTTTATAGAGATTGCTAAAACAACCAACAGGCACAGGCTCAGATTTACGATGATTCTCAAGCAATCTGACAATGGTGCCCATAGGCAGTGTCAGAAGACTGAAGAGCACATCAACAAAGTCCCTACAAGCCTCAGCGAAAACAACCTTTTTTCTCTCTTCATCAACGACAAGTTTCAAAGTGAACTTAGCCTCTCCAGAACTTTTGGCCATTCCTACTCAA
Organism: Brassica incana; assembly: GCA_945779075.1. Lineage (NCBI taxonomy): Eukaryota > Viridiplantae > Streptophyta > Magnoliopsida > Brassicales > Brassicaceae > Brassica > Brassica incana. The sequence goes on along the minus strand of CALZFW010000021.1, from coordinate 175,211 downwards.
ATTTAGATGGAGGATAGAAGATAACTTTTCAAGGATAACAGGAAATCACAGAGCCATCCTCAACACTTATAAAGACAAAAAAAAAAAACCGAAACAGCCCTTTCAGTTTCCAAAAACTTTGCCGAAAAACCAAGCGTCATCACAAATACTCTGAACCCATCTCTCATGCTTTCATTTCTATCATTAAATGAACAGTACTGCCAAAACCAAGTTCCAAGAGTTTAGACAAGTTTCGATATCATGAACAACAGAGACCAGTTCACACTATCAATTTCCCAAAAGTCAACTCTAGTTTAATTAATTCAAAACCTTGATAAATCACGAATACAAATGAAGATACAACAATAATACTATGATCTTCGTGTGTATGTTCTTCAAAAAACGAGAAGTACCTAAAAAGTCAAAAGATTAGCAATGTCGATGTCCAAGAAACAAATACAGTTACTTGAACAATAAGATGCTAATCAAAAGATTCTCTAGCAATCAAGTATAGCAAGAACTTGACGTTCTGGAACGTTTACATGTGATAATGATAGCCAAGACTCGAGTGGATACATAATTAATATTCACAGGTAGCAATGCTACAGAACAGTGAATGGAGAGTTTCCACGGAAAATGTATTTGAGTATACATATTTCTTCAATTGGTTTTTGATTATACAACAAAAAATCTAGTTTAATACAAACAAAACCGGGTTTCTTCTACCACTTTAAGCGGATTAGATTACAAACAAACCAGGTAATTTCAACCCCGGTTTACTAATCTCAACCTCATCATTCAAAAACTCACCAATTGTTTTCTATATATCGTCAGTAGGCATGATCTTCAACAGCTTGACCAGATCATATGACTTGAAATCTCTTCCAAAGCACAGAGCCATGTCCAATGCTACTTTCCCGTCCTGTAAAAAATGGCAAGAAGCATTAAACCAGATTGATCGGTGGTTATCGCACAAAAACACAGTATCATATAGCCTCTCAGCTTTTTCTTGATATAACAAAGCCATTTAAACCTTTGTTCTTCTTGTCTTATCAGCACCATTGGTCAACAAGATTTTTGTGATGTCTCGATTCCTGCTTTGCACAGCGATATGTAAAGGAGTCCATCCTTCCTGTAAACCAAAGAAAGTTTCATCAGATCGTCAAAAAGAGTTGATTTGACATCTTAAAAAGGCTTGGATCATTGCTACTTACATTATCTGTAACATTGACGTCTACATTGTACTTGATAAGTAGTTTTACAGTCTGCAAGGCTCCAACTTGAACTGCATAGTGAAGCGCAGATGCACCGTCCTACATGTTTGAACAGTCCGGTTATGAAAAGTTTGAACCTTTTTCTCAAATGGGTTTTACGTATATGGAACCAAATAAGTTCTTCTCACCCGATCTTGAACGTGTGGGTTTGCTCCTTTCCTCAAAAGATGACTAATCACTGCTTCTTTTTTACCAATGACTGCCTTATGAAGAGCGGTTTCGCCGTCCTGTTGATCAAGAGATTCAATCAATGACACTGTAAAGACTAGAAACCATATTTGACGACCAAAATTTTATATTTAAAAGCAAAACCTTGTCAACATCATCAATGTCTAGTCCATTGTCCATGAGATTGTCCATTAACTGAATCTGCATTGACAGAGCAAGAGTCTGAAGTGGCTTCCACTTCTTCTGCAAAGTTTCATATGTTATACAATAAAGTATACAAGATTAATATGAGAATGACTTGTAAATGCAACATTGCATAAAAGAGGTAGTGAGGACAAAATCAATTGAAAACATACAGTTGATATCATTTGAAGATTTGGTTTTTCGTTTTGCTGAAGAATCGCTCTTTCTTCAGGTGCAAGAAGTTGCTCAACCTCTGCAAATACACACACAAAAATTACAGATTTGAAAACTCTTGCAAGAGTAAATGAAGAGAAAGAAGAACCTCTTGCAAGCTGTTCCTCGTAGTTGTTGTCTGTAGTAACCTTCTGGGCTCTTGAGTCTCCTTCTTCCCAATCACTCTCGAAATCTAAATCATTTCCGATACCTTCTTGGTCTTCTCCTTCTTCTTCATCTTCACTGTCGCTACCATCGTCTGGGTCTTCCCAAAATTGACGTTTGGATTGTACGGAAGGTGTTCGACGCTTTGTCTCAGAGAAACAGCAGGTCTTCACCGTCAATTGTCTCTTGATTGGAACTGATAAGCGTGATGGGACGCTCCTTGGAAGACAGTCTATAAGTAACTTCGATTTAGAGATGGAAACGGGAAATTTTGTAAGGAGACAACTTTGTGGACGAATGGATAAGACCCAAGAGACCATTGTCGGGAAGTTCTCCTTCAATTGTAAGTAGAACACTTTCACTCGTATTCAGAAACTAGAAGATAAGAACTGTAAATAAACTGAGACTCCGATGGTGTAAACGCCGGTGAGAGGCTCCGATTCCCGCTTCGATAGTTTCAGGTGGTTTATTAAAAAAAACACAAGATACTACAAAACAACGAATAAAGACGACATTTCCCTGTCCACTAATGCTTTTTGGGCTTTTATTGTTTACTCTCGGCCCATATGTTTAGTTATTAAAGCCCAATATGTATAGACTTCATTGAGTTGATGATATAAGAATTTATTACTAGGACACTTTTTTTCTTTCAAATTGCACTATTAGACACTTGTGACTGGAAACACATTTCTTCTTTGTGCAATGTCCTATTTGCCCTTTAACTAACTACACTCTCTCTGGACTACAACTCTTCCCACTTCTCCCAACTATAATAGTTTTATGTTTTTCTTTTAAAAAAAAAATGGATAAAGCTTCTTTTTTTATCAGACGGAAACCGAACCAATATTCTTTCTCCATCCATTTTTTTTTAAATCAGATCTACATTCCTAATCCGCCAACCCTCTCCTATTTCAATTTTCAATTGATTTCCAAAATCATTTTTCCAATTTTATGAACCCTAATCATGGTGATTTCCTTTGTTCCTCTTTTTCTTCTCCTTGCGCCGATCTATTGACTTTGTTGGTAACGGAGGCGTCGCTGTCCGGCTCTGTTCTCTTGAGTCTTTTCTTACTTCTGGTTCCATCTCTCAGCCATGGATACAGCTATGGAGTCAACCAAATCTCGTTCGTCGAATCAAAAGTGACATCTCCAAAGTCACCGAACTCACCTCCATCAAACTATCTGAGCTCCTCCGTGGTTACTGAAACCAAATCAGGTAAATGATTGTCCGGTGGCCAAATCCCCTCCTCACACTACACCTTCCGCTATGGAGGTTTTGGGTTCTTCGGCTTTCAGTTTTTATGGTATCAGTAGCAGAAGCTTTCACTTTGAACATCTCCGAAGACTTACAAAAAAAGGTGTGAGAACTAATCTGAATTGGCATACGGTAACTCTAACACAAAATTCCCAGATTCTTCTTTTTTTTTCTTCATGCATTAAAACCCAAAACACAAAGGGATTCTGTGTTTGTGATTCAGTTTGCTTCCAAAAAAACCCAAATTCTTTTTCTTGTTCTTTCACAATGAGTTTGTGATTATGTTTTGTAATATGTCTATTAGAGATTTTACTTAGAAATTTTACAAATGATTTAAACTCTTGTTTGTTGACTATTATAAAGCCTCGTAATATAATCGGCCCCCCTCTGTTTATTGAACATGTTATATTTGTTTTGTTAATTGTCTTCATGTCCACAAATTTAATCATATTGACTAGGGAAAGAAAAATCATTAAAAGCTTTGTTTGACAGAATTATAACCTCCAATGTTTTACAAAAAAAGATTCGTCCACAAGAATGTTTTTGCTAAGCTTCCGAAACCACGAACACAAACAATGTGTTCGAGTTTTCAAAGTTTTTTCACCTTTTTTATCCATCCAGGTCCACATCTTTCTTTGTTTACCTATTCTTTTGTACATGATCAATTTTTTCTCATCCACACTTTTTATGTCCATGTATTTTTATATAATTGCTAAAAATATATAAAATATATATAGGAACATGGATCTTAAAATACAGAGAAAAAGAAATTATAATTTATTGCAATAATTATATTTCTTTTGTGTATCTTAAATTCCGAAAAGAAACAAGTATAAATCGAAAACGGAATGAATAATAAAAGTATAAAGAAACAACAGTAAATTGACACTCTCTCTCTTGTACACCAACTTTAATAATTCATGCAAGTCACCTTTTCAGACGTCTAACCAGATACCAAACTAATTTCATAGAAGTATAATCAAACAAAATAAAACAATTATACTTTTTATTACATGTCGATGGACAAAGGACATTCATGTCAAAACGACATCTAGGGATCCGTGAAAGTGAGGAGAAAGTGTGCCTCCGGCACATTGTGTCCTATAATGTTAAAAAAGATACAAATGTGTCTTAAAGAGAAATCAACTCATGATATAACAGCTTTTTTTTGCTAACTTAGCTGCTCTCATTGGTTATAAAACCATTGTCTAAAGGAGAATTTAACTGAAAAAAAAACATAATTGTCAGTTATGAATAGTAGTTATGAATAGTTAAAGTATAGTATTGTAGCTTCAAGTTGCTGTTCTCGGATACTATTAAATATCATACTGTAATTTTGAAACTCCATTGTATGGTTTTCCAGAGACCAACATAATTGCATTGTCCTAATTAGTGTAAAATATTATATTTTCGTGGTGAGTGTTGTTCTTGAAACTTCCTCATTCCACAATCCATTCAAATCCATGTTGGTGGTATATTGCAATACTTGTAATTCCTTTTTTTTCATATCTTCCAATGCTCTTTGAAAAAACACTTCTTCACTGAATTTTTTTCTTGGAAAGATGAATTCATTCCAGCTTTTCCCATAAAAAAAGATTATTATGTTTAGAGAAATTTGGGTTCACGTCTATAACAGATCTTCAAATTAAGCATATAACCATAAGATAACTTAAGCTATAATATTTGTATAATAATTGTCATATTACCCTTAACATACATTTTTTTATTCTTACAAATATGCTTTATCCTTCTATTTTTAATTGCTTTTAATTTTTGTTAGAACAATTATTAAACTTTGAATTTAACATAATAAAAACATAGATTTTTTTCTACACATAATATGTTTTATCCATAAACACAACTTTAAATCTATACTATCATAGAAATAAATATAGTATAGTCAGATTTTGTTTTCACATAAGACACAATTTTGTTGTGTTCCAAACTATTTAAAACCATAGAATAAATAAATAATATACAATATCATCTCTTGCTCTCTTTTCTTTCTCTATCTCTCTCCATCCTTCCTCTCTATATTCAAAACAATGATTCTTTGTTTCCTCCTTTATGTCTTGCTTTTATTTTTATTCGTATTCTCCCTCTTATTTTTAATTTTCTTCGCTGTGATATGTTATTATTGTGATTTTATTGTTCTGTACTATCTATTTGCCAAATATAGCATAGCACAATATCACACAATTCAATCAAATAATCACGAGACGAGAAGGAGAGATTGGTCCACTTTGATACCAAATTATCACACTTATCGATGTATGACTATATTCTTATTTTTTATTCCACTATGGTTATCGTACAAATTCTCCCTTATGTTTAATCATCTAGCATGTAACTTTGTTGGATACAAGAATATGGCTTAAAAATATATCATCTAGCATGTAGTTTTGTTCAATACAAGAATATGGCTTAATTATATATCTTACTAAATCTATAAGGTATATTTTTGCATCTTATATATTAAAACAGAAGTCACAACCTTGATTCATGTGTGATTTTTTAAAAAATGGACCTAATGGACCTATTCATAGAAAGTCATGTTACATTTAATCTCTAATTTTATCATTTAAATTTTGGGCCTACTAGAAATTTTTATTGGACTATCAATAATTGAATTTAAACAATAGATGATCCATTGGATTTACAGATAGTATAAATTAAATATATATAATTTAATGTTGTAATACTATACCTCCATATGTTAAATATTTAAATATTTGTCGATGTTAACTATTAAAATTATAAATATTTTTTTTTAAATAACAAAAATCATATTATCTAACAATGATTAATCTTTACTACCTTAAACCAACAAAAACAAATTTTAAACTATATAGTTTATTTTAAAAATTAAACAAAAACCAAATATTTAAATATTTACTCAATAGTATAAATCTATGAAGCGAAAAGTTTAATTTTTTAAAAAAATTCTAAATTTGTGAAATGTTACAATATCTTTGAATATGACAATAAAACAATATTTTACTAATCTTTATATATATAGCTACGATTTTAATAATGAAATAATAATCCGAAAATATATATATAGAAAAAAATACAAATACATGTGAAAGTTTGAAACAATCAATTCAAAGAAAAAAATATACTGTAAACTTATTATGCTTTAAAAATTGATAGACACATATATATTATAATATATACTAATTTAGAATTGAAAACAAAATATTTATATAAAAATAAATGAAAACAAAAATCCGCGCGGTTGCGCGGATCGAGATCTAGTCTTATCCATTAAAATAAAAGTCATAGCTTCTTTTCATGTGTGATATTTTAAAAATGGACTTCACTAGAAAATAATAAATTAAATAACATTTCATTTATTATACATTATTAACGTCTAAACATTATCACCCGAATTTACATAGGAATATCCTTTCTCTTAAACAAACAGACTGTAATTAAATAAATCATTCACCACCTATTAAAATCAAACCAAACTGGTGCACTCTATCATAGGAATATATGCCAATGTGGCTTATTTTTTGTACCAACAATAACTAATACTGAATGTTCTAATAATCAAACGCAAATCTACCGAAATAAACATATAAGATAAAAAGCTACAAATATAAGTGTCAGTTTGAGAAAATTAATTAGATAACAAACAATTGTGAACCTGTGAATACACATTTGAAAACGTTTATATTATAATATATACTAGAGCTTGATCGGTTTATTTTTACTTTTTTTCTTTATAAATTATTGATGACAGTTTTAAACATGCGGTTATTTGGATATTTTAGGTTCATACAAACCTATTCGAATCCGGAAGGATCGGACTCAAACCCCGTCTAAAAAATATAAATATCTGAATGGAGTTTAAATTTTAAACCTAAAAACCTCAATATAAAAAAAATTGATTCGTATTCGAGTGAGTACTTGGATGCATATGTCTAACTGATTCTTTAAACAAATAAAAAATTATTTATTAACCGGTTTGAATTTTTGTCACAAATGAAAAAAATTCTTTAAAACAGATAGAATTATTATGGTTAACATTTAAAATAAATGGTTTTGAATTACTATAGTAAATACAATTAATGAAGTTGTTAAGAAGAGTGAAATAAGAAAGATAATAAAACATTTAAATTAGGTAAGTTCTATTTTATACTTTGTAATAAATGTTGTTTAATTAATTAAAATAATAATAATAAAATGGTTAGAATTAGTTTAAAAAAGAGTGAAAATTTGTAAGAAACCACTTAAAATAGAAAAATATTATTTTGTATTTCAATTTTAATAGAATAGGTAATTAATGATGTAAAACTAAATATTTTGTACATATAAATGAAAACAAATACCTGCGCGGTTACGCAGGTCAAGATCTAGTTTCCGTTTATTATTCATGACAGATCCTTTTTTGTCAACATTTTATTGGCTTACTAATTTTTTTTATCTTAGATGGAGTAATTTAAAATATTCAAACATTTTATTTTTAATTGATTTATTTATTTATATTATTTTATGGTTGTTTTTAGAACTGCAAGATTTGCACAAAGCGATCACAATAGTGGTTCTTTTTTTTTATCGATCACCAAATGGCTCTTGACAAAATATGTCCCAAAACATGAAACTGCTTATGTTTAACAAATCATTTCAATACCTAAAGGACTCTATCACAAAGGCTGGCCACTGATCCACCTTTTGAACATGATAAATGTCTCATCGGGTTTATAATCTGCCGTGTGTCCACCTCCCTATAATTAAAACAGTCAAATATATTAATAAACATTTTGATTGTAAAGTAAACATATTAAGTTGAAGCAAGAAGACTTGCTTTGACAGTAGCAAATGTCATCTTATTGGCATAAGTTCTCGTGTATCTGTCAAGAGAAACGCAATGATGGTTTTACGTGAGTTTTGACAAGCTTGTGATACGATCACCGATGAAAAATAAATGACCAAGAAAAACAACACAATAATGTATACCCAGCGATTTGATCGTTCATCATCCAAGGCCTCCAGTCATCAATGATGGAGTAATTGAGAGATCTTATCCAGGCTTGAGTTGCCAGGAAAGGCACCGTCATATCATGATCACCACTAGTCACCATAAGTTACATACAATTTTATAATCTCATTCTCATTGAGTCCTGAGTCTTGTAGGTAGAGTGAGTGGCCAATCCAGTTTACGGTTTAAAATCACTTGTTATCTAGTTAGCTTTTATAGAAACTGACAATAAAAACATTTTCAGTTTGGTTCCGGTATTATTTAACTCTCACCTGAAGATAAGAGATCGGAAACCATTAATGCTGTTATTCTTGTGGTATGGTACACTGCTCTGAATGTCGTATTTATACGAAATACCATCATAATTACATTGCCTCCATTCCCCTATACTCCCCTGTAAAGATAAATCATCCCTTAAAATTTAAAAGTTCTCTTTATATCGTCACTTAGTAATCTATCAATGATCTTAAAATAAACTTGCACACACCTTATTAACATGAAGAGCTTTGTGAACTCTCTCGTTATTGGCCCACTTTTCAAGGAGAAAATATTTATATAGCTGCAAAAGCAACCTTGTAATTATCTTTTTTTTTTTACCTGAAATATCATGTCTGACTGTATAGTTTAACTGTCAACAGGCAAAGATGGATGTGTATACACAGATCACTGTCACTCTGTTCTGTTCTAAGGTTAACCAAAATTTTGGTTCTTGGAAAGGCAGATAAAGCCTATAAGATCAAATACTTCCTCCAGGGATACTAGATGGACGAAATATGTATTACTTACATGGCAATCAGGAGATGTCTTATCGCAATCCGGTAGTAATATATGGTATTTATTCAATCTGTCGGTACACTGTGTAAATCAACCAAAATATATGAATAACTGATGACCATTACTCCATAGATAGAAATGCTGAATACCAGTTACATTCTAGAGTGTGTACCTTTTGGTAAATTTCAGTGAGTTTCAAGCATTCCGTGTTAAGTGAGTCCACATTTCCATAACTTCCTTTGCAGATTCTTTTCATTGACTGTAAAAAAAAAGGTGTTGAACATTGTTATATCATTTGAGGCTTAAGTAATATAAAGTTTGGATTTGGTTCATTAAGGATGAAAATATCAAACTTTCTTGTGAGAGTTAAAAAATACCTCATAGAGTTCTTCCGAGATTAATGCCATTCCATAAGCAAATGGAATAAGATAGTTGTGTTCCAATTTAGTATCTGTTACTGGGTTTCCAAGAATATAGCCCTGTTTTTTTAAAAGAAAAATATGCATAATAAATACATTCCGTTGATGGAAAATACGAAAAGTATATATCAATGACCTGTAGGTTTATTAGAGGCTTGCAACATATATAATTTCCTGCATCATGGCTTATGTATTGTTAGACAGCTAAAGAAAACTGATTAAACATAAAACCGAATAACCGTATCCAAAGAAAACTGTATGTGGACCGGACCTACTGAGATTTCTTGAACGACGGGCGGAACAACCATACCAGAGTAAGAATCTCCGGCAACGTAAAATGGGTTGGCATAAAATTGTGGATGCTTGCTTAGCCACTGCACACACAAAAAATACTCTAGATGTTGGTTCATGCTTGGTTTAGTTATCAGAACGTGTATTAATAACTTGAAAATAAATTAAGACAAGAACGAATTCAGCTAATTAAACCTACATTTTACGAAACTGATCATCGATCAATAAGTCACACAAAGAGAAATACAGAACACACAAGAGCTTTAGTCCAAGACAAATGCTTATGAAGATAATTACGTTTGTCTATGTTAACCCAAACATTTTGAGGCTTAAAGCCTGTCAAAGTAATGTGACCCTTGTAGTTATATTTAAATTACCAATGGTCAAAAGAGTACATAAAAAATGGTTGTGGACTGGCTCAAACCAGAGATAAATAAATCTCTAACATATGGTGCTTAACCATATAAGTTAATTTTATTTTTGAGAAATATGAGAAATATTTTATATTTATATTATGTGGCCTAAAACCTATGTCTATTAATCAATACCTTTTGAAGAAACTCATGAATCCTCTTAACTTCACCTGCGTCACTAATTTTATCAACAAGCGGAGTTCTTGAATAGGAGAAGCCAGATCCAACAGGCTGATCCAAAAATATTATGTTCGCCATCTGAGGTAAAGATTTAATTTACAAAATGGACATGAGATCGCCATATATGAGCATACTTTCTGCTACATACCTTTGTCCATGAATATGTAGTGGAGACCAAAGAAGGCATACTTCCATTGTAAACCTCGAACTTCAAAGCTAAAGGCCCTATATTTTTCTTTTCCACTTCAAATATATCACTGAAAATACTACTCAGCTAAATAAAAGTATAATAGATTTACCGTTCTCAAAAAGAAGGCCAAAAATAGAAGAACATCCAGGTCCTCCAGTTAACCAAATAAGAAGGGGGTCTTCTTGTGGATTATTCTCAGACTTAATGAAATAGTAGAACATTTGTATTTCCTCTTCCTCACCAAGTCCAATGTACCTTCATTTAGATGAATTACTAATTAGTAGCTTTAAACTCACTATGCCAATGTAAATAAGAAGGCACAACTTACAAACCCCGTTTCAAGTTCGAAAGGAAGAGGACCTTCAAAACCAGGAAGGAGCTTTACAACGGAGGCAGAGTCAGCAAAATAACGCAATACAAGTAGAACCGGAATCAGCAACTTTAGTGTCAATCTCATTCTCATTTTCGCTTCCAACAATTGATGTCTTTCAAGGGAGGAAAAAAGGGAGAGTGTCTATAATTACCAAAAATGAAAAATGGGTTCTATAATGCTTTACTAATGCACTAGTGCATCCAGTCGAGAAACCATTTCGAGAGTCATGTGGTTGGTTTTGACGCTACCTATTTTGGGCGTCACACTCCTTATCCACAAAATTTCGGTTCACGTCGACACAACACGTTTTTAGTATTGCAAATGTCTCTCTCAATATTATTATTCCACAGAAATCAAGATACCAACACCATGAATGATGTAGGGACGTTGCTTTTGTAGTTTTTTTGGCTTTTTTTTCTTGCTTATCAGTTATCACCATATGTTATGCAGATATCTCTATAACCAAAATGACCAAAATGTGTCCTCAAGATATAACATTCCTAAAAAAAAAAGGAAGATATAACATCCCTTCACAACCCTTACTACTGCTACTTACAAAAACGACCAACAAATATGCACAACCTACATCATCATGCAATCATAATCCATTAGACCCAAGAATTCTGAAATGAGATTCCATTTTCTTTGGTAGCCTAAGACCATCTCTAATGGTTCAATTTATTTCTTTTCTTTTAAAATAGAATAACTTTATAATAGAGTTGAATTATACTTCAATAATACTATATTTTACAATGAAAAATAAAGTGACGAAACAAAAAATAAATGAACTACTCTATCTATAGAATAAATTCATTTTTCATGCTAGAGTGGAAATAGAGTAATATTAAAATAGTTTTAGGGAAATTGCACCGTATAACGTCCAAACAAAGTATAATTAACTCAGTGACCAATTGCCCTATTATTTCAATACATCTTCTGTCTTTTATATAATAATGCATTTTTACCCTTGTATCCAACCGGCGTAACCTGCAAAAAGCAAATAAATATAAATTATTATTTTTATTTACAATAAAAAAAGTGAATGTGTCTTTTCTTTTGACACAAATTGTAAATGACAATAATTATGGAAGATGTATTGTGTCTGCCACGAAAATCACCGAATACATTCCCGACGATGTTTGTGAAGTAGCAGCCCGGTTGTGACGCCTCTGTCGAAGATGGGAAACAAAGGATTCACGGCTTCGGAACTCGAAAGTCGCAACGATCGTAACGCCTCTGTGAATAATTTCCCGTTTCAAGATTCAACAGTGAGTGACGCCACAATGATTCTTTTATTTCTTTTCCTCCTTCTCGTAATCATTGATTTTCACAATCATGTTTTTGACGCTGTGAATAAACCAAAATTGAAGAAGATGAACATTTTTTGTTAAATTATCTTCTATTCTAGAAATGTAAAGCGATATGTATTATTTTGTTCTGTTCATGTTATGCAATGCGATATATTTGTTACATTCCATTTGATGATCAATAAAGAGTGTTCTATTTTGTTAAGAAATAGAATCTATCATTTTCTTAAGTTCTATATATCATTACATGTTTTTGAACCTGTAAAAATCGTACAATATTCTATACTGTATAGTTTAATATTATATAATATAATATAACATAATACTTTGTACTTTTTTAGATTTTGATATTTGGGTTTTGAGTTTATATTTGGGTTTAGGGTTTAGTGATTATGATTTAGGGTTTAGTATTTAATAGGTGAGGAGGTATGTACATTAACTTATTACATGTAATCATAAATATTTCACAATTTGTGTCAATATGTACTATGCTATGTATTTTGTTACATTCTATTTGGATCCAGGGTTTATATTTGGGTTTATGGTTTATATTTTTGGATTAGAGTTTACTGATTAGGTTTAGGTTTAGTATTTAGAATTTAGTAACCGTATCAGTTGAACGTTAAATGTTATTCACTCAATTATGTCAAAATCAATATTATTCACTTAATTATATTTGAAATTTTATTCATTTCGCAAATTATATATAATTAGGGGTTTGGGTATAGCATTTAGCAGTTGTGGGAGAGTTTAATATGTAGGGGTTTGATTTCAGGTTGAAATCCTATACTACTTCGACATATGGAATAGAACAAACACAAACTTTCTCTAAAATATATAGTAAAAACATTTATAGATTATATTTGGGTTTATGGTTTACTGATTAGGATTTAGAATTACTAATTAGGATTTTGGGTATAGTATTTAGCGGTTGGGGGAGGGTTTAATATGTACGGATTAGATGTTAGGTTGAGACCCTATAGTACTTCGACGATATGGAATATAACACACACATACTTTATTTCAAAAATATAGTAAAAATATTTATTAATTATATTTGGGTTTATAGTTTACTGATTAGGGTTTATATTTACTAATTAGGGTTTGGGTAGAGTATTTAGCGGCTGTGGAAAAGTTTAATATGCAGGGGTGAAAAATCAGGTTGGGATCCTATCGTACTTCTAAATATAAGGTTTAGTGATTGAGATTTAGGGTTTAGTATTTAGAATGTGAAAGATATAGTTGAGGCCATCATTAACTTTTTCCATGAAATCATAGACATTTCATTATTTCACAAATATATACTGTTATTTATTTTGTTCTATTCTATTTGAGTTTAAGATTTATATTTGGCTTTATGGTTTACATTTGAGTTTATGATTTATTGATTAGAGTTTAGAGTTTAGTATTTAGGGGTTGGGGTAGGGTTGATATAAGGATGAATATATATGGGTTAAGGTTGGGGTAATGTTTAGTATTAGGGTACATGGGTGAGATTATAATTTTATACTATTTCGATGACGTGAAATAGCACACACAATACATATGTGTATGGTAAATAAACGGCTGACGTGAAGGGTTTGTTCTTCTTTCCTCTTAAATAATTTTTAGACACACCTACCATATATATTATAGAGATACGTAGGTGTATAGGACACATTTTTACAAGACAATAGCAAAAGATAAGGGTATAACCGGATGAATTAGGGTATAAATGTTAGTTTTTTCGTCATGTAAAAATCATTACGATTTACTTAATTATCATCCCAAAATTGGCTGTTCAGCAAATAAGCTCATAGTTTTATTCTAAAATATATTTTAGAATGAAAAATAAAGTATTATTAAAGATGCTCTAAAGACCAACCAAATAACCCGATTAGTTTTACATTGACCTATTTGACCCAGAGAAAGTTTTTGACATACGATATGTTGTTTGATTAAACATTGCGTTAAGATGATTTTTTGGGGATAAATACTAGAAGAGGGGATAGCATTTAAATTTGAAATGAAAATATTTTTTTTGGCAAATCTGAAAGTTAAATACTTGCTTTTTTGGGAAAACTGAAAGTTCCATACTTGTTTTTTTGGCAAATCTGGAACTTAAGACGGCAAGAGGCTTTTGTATACAAAATTAGAAGCACTAACATGGGCTATGAAAAGCATGCTTCAACATTCGACATGTTAGAACTTCGGGACAGATTGCAAGAATTTATTTGCATGCAATGATAAAAAAATCCCAAACTTGACCAAGTTTTACAACATAATTGGAGGCGATATAGACTTTTCAGATATATTTTCTGGAATTCAAGATATCTCACATCCCAAGAGCGCAAAATGGAATTGCCGATTCTTTAGCTAGGTCTGCACGGTCTTTCCATAAAGAGCTTTGTTTCATTGCTTGTTCTATTCCGGTCTAGTTATCCGTATCATCCCAAGTTTGAGTAATAGAATAGTTGTTTGTTGTAAATTTTTTTTTTTAATAACAGATTAGTACTATACTTTAAGGACATTTTCCCAATAACCAATAATTCTAAACATCTAATTGATTTTTAAGGTAATTCTAGCTTTACTTAAAATTTAATATCACTTTTCAAATTTACCTTAAATGAGAACAATTTTCATAAATACCTTATGTTTATTATGAAAAAGGAAAAATTAACCTTCCTAAATCATTTATAATTGTTTAAGAATGATTTGTAAAAAATTAAAAGGTTTTTGATAAAATGACCTACAATTTGAGGTCAAATGCGAACATAAAACTTTTTTTTGTCAACAATATTTTGCCAAAAAATTTCAGCATAATCCTTAACTGTTCCAAATATTTACAAAATCTTATTATTGTTTAATTTATTTTATTTTGAAAAATGTTTAAAACCGATAAACGCCCTAAGTATTTTTTTTTTACTTATTTACAATAATACCATTATCATCAATTTCTTCAACCACCATGAACAATCAATTTAGAGCTTTAAAATCTAAGATATTGAATTTATGTTTCTTTTTTTTTCCTAGTCTACACCAAAAAACCTTCATTTCCTCTCTATTTTCTTCTAAAAAATATTATCATGTCTTCATTTTCAAGAAAACAACTTTCATAACCTTCATTTTCAAGAAGACAACATAATCCTTAATTGTTCCAAATAATTACTGTACCATTTTCCAAATGTTCCGACTCAACTTTATAAAGCTATCAGTTTATGGAATATAATGATACTAGATCCGTACACTACATTTTATTAAATATTTGTTAAAAGTATCTTTTTAAATAATAACAAAAGAATAAATTATAATTAATGATAAATATTTAAATTTTATCAGTTCTGATATATATTTCAAAATTTTGAAATTAAAGTATTTTTGAATTTTTTTATACGATGTAGAGTTTAAATTAAGTGATATTAATATATAGATATATATATATATATATATATATTATTAATTTGAATATATTAGAAGATACTTTCTACTCATATCGGTTTATGATCATTTGTATCTTTTCATCAAAAAATTTCAACCATTGATCATTGTATCTTGAAAGTGAGATTTTAACACTTTTTAGAAATATGTAATCATTTTTAAAAATTCAAAGTTAGAAAAATTTATTTTTATTATATGATTTACTGATATTATTTAATTTATTTTAATAATATGAAATTAAACAAAATGATAGGTGATACACAAATTGTTATCAAATATTTATTAATAAATATAATTAATTTTCCTATATCTTTTAAATCATATTAGGTAATTGCATAGTTTTATTTAAACAATGCATGAAGAAGATTTTTCGCAGATTACTAACTATGGTTATTTTTATGAGAAATGTAATATATGTTTAGAATCCCAAATACTTAATGACATATATTGTTATTATTCTAGTGAATTAAACATATTTCTCTAAGAAATCTAAGAGTCATTTTTTTTAAATACTTATTAATTAATATATAAGAAATGTAATATTTTATTCCATTAATTTTATAAAATTACTATTTACTTTGAATAAAATTAATGATCATTGCATAAATTCTAAAAAAAAATATATTTTTACCTTAATGTTGATGAGGAATAAATGAAATGATTTAATTCCATTTTTCATATCTTAGTCATCTTATTCCATTTCTGAAGAATATTTCACTAATGGGCCGAGGTTCAGGCCCAGATAGTTATATTCATAACACGGTGGCACAATCCATTGCCGTTTCTTACATCGTAGCCATTACCTAACCCTCCGATTATAAAACCCTAGCTGCCTCGGAACAGAGTTCCTCTTCGAGAACTCAGTTTTCAATCCTCATTTCGAAAAAATGAAACCTTCTCAAAAGAGAGGTCGCAAACACAAACGACAAGATGCTTCATCCGCGGAAAACGGCGGCGGCGATGTTAAAGACGCTTCCTTGAACGAATCTCCGTTGCCTCTATCCCCTGAGCCTGCTTCAGCCTCCGAGACAAACCCATCTCCGTCGCGACGCAACCGCGGGAGAGGCAAAAAGCGCCGATTGAACAACCAATCCGAACCCACCGGCGGAATTAGCCAGCGATCGTCTCTTCCTCAAAACGGCGATTGCAGCAATGGGCTGATTGTTTCGGGAGGGATGACATCGGAGTCGATTCCCGCTGCTCCGAGCTGGGAGACTGTGGTGAAAGTCGTGCCTTCGATGGACGCTGTGGTGAAGGTCTTTTGCGTCCACACCGAGCCTAACTTCTCGCTGCCGTGGCAGAGGAAGCGGCAGTATAGCTCCGGTAGCAGTGGCTTCATCATCGGAGGGAGAAGGGTTTTGACTAATGCTCATTCCGTTGAGCATCATACGCAAGTGAAACTCAAGAAGCGTGGCTCTGACACTAAGTATTTAGCCACTGTGTTAGCCATTGGAACTGAATGCGACATTGGTATGAATCTTGTTTCTTGTTTATGCATTGCTTCTTGTAATTTTTGAGTTGCAAATTGCAATGGAACAGATTCTCCTTTTTTATTAGTTTATTGCAGATTGTGAAGTAATGGGGTTGATTAAACTTGGATTATTGCAGCTTTGTTGACACTTTCTTGTAGTTTGAGCTGTTTCTTTGTTGGATTATTGCAGCTTTCTTGACAGTTTCTTGTAGCTAGCATTGTTTCTTATAGTTTGAGTTGCAAGGGAACAGTTTCTCCTTTGTTAGTAGTTGAATCGATTTTACTTTTGTATTGTTGCAGCTTTGTTGACAGTTAATGATGATGAGTTTTGGGAAGGAGTGTCTCCTGTTGAGTTCGGAGACTTACCAGCTCTCCAAGATGCTGTGACTGTTGTTGGTTACCCAATTGGTGGAGACACAATCTCTGTCACAAGCGGTGTTGTTTCTCGGATGGAGATACTGTCTTATGTGCACGGCTCAACAGAGCTTTTGGGGTTGCAGATTGATGCGGCTATAAACTCTGGGAACTCTGGTGGTCCTGCGTTTAACGACAAGGGAAGATGTGTGGGCATTGCGTTTCAGTCGTTGAAACACGAAGATGCTGAGAACATTGGTTATGTCATACCTACGCCGGTGATTGGACATTTCATTCAAGATTACGAGAAGCATAATAAGTACACAGGTGCTTAAAGTCTCACCGATGATGACTCTGCTGTTTGGTATAGTACATGTGCTATGTTATCTCATACTTGTACTCTTTTAGGTTTTCCTGTTATTGGAATTGAGTGGCAGAAGATGGAGAATCCAGACTTGCGTAAGAAAATGGGAATGGAATCTCATCAAAAGGGAGTGCGGATAAGGAGAATCGAGCCTACTGCACCGGAATCACAGGTTTTGAAGCCGTCTGATATCATACTTAGCTTTGACGGAGTTAATATTGCTAATGATGGAACTGGTAATGATTCTTACTTATTATCATTCATGGAACCAATGAGTGAGCTTCTATTTTGTTAAGTCTAGACATCCTTGGCTGTAACATTTTTGTATTCGTGTTTGGATATTTGTAGTTCCATTTAGGCATGGAGAACGAATTGGCTTTAGCTATCTGATATCTCAAAAGTACACTGGAGATTCTGCTCTTGTGAAGATTCTGCGTAACAAAGAGATTTTCGAGTTCAACATAAAACTTGCAATCCACAAGAAGCTAATCCCTGGTCACATAGGTGGCAAACCTCCTTCTTACTTCATCGTTGCTGGCTTTGTGTTTACAACTGTCTCTGTTCCTTATCTTCGCTCTGAGGTTCTCTCTCTCTTTCTCTCTCTCTTACACACACTTATCCATTTACAGATCTATATAAACCTTTTCCATTACTTTTGGTTTGCAGTATGGAAAAGAATATGAATTTGATGCACCTGTCAAGCTTTTGGATAAACATCTTCATGCAATGGCTCAGTCCGTGGACGAGCAGCTTGTTGTAGTTTCAC
Organism: Brassica incana; assembly: GCA_945779075.1. Taxonomy (NCBI): domain Eukaryota; kingdom Viridiplantae; phylum Streptophyta; class Magnoliopsida; order Brassicales; family Brassicaceae; genus Brassica; species Brassica incana. The sequence goes on along the minus strand of CALZFW010000021.1, from coordinate 156,668 downwards.
AGGTTTGATTTCTTTTGGTAACTCCATATGCGTTTATTACTATTCCTCCTGTTTAATGTCCAAAACCTCAACGTCCATGTATTACTTGCAGGTTCTTGTTTCTGACATCAACATTGGTTATGAGGAGATTGTCAATACCCAGGTTTGTATAAATTGCATAATCATTTGTTACTTTGTTGATGCATTCATCAAGTCTTAAATGTTTTAATCTGTGTAGGTTCTTGCTTTCAATGGCAAACCTGTGAAAAACTTGAAATGTTTGGCTGAGATGGTGGAGAACTGTGATGATGAATACATGGAGTTCAGTCTTGATTATGATCAGGTACTATTCTCTCTGATGGTTTCACCAACATTATACTTAGCCTTTTAGCTAAAACTATTTGGGGGACTTTCACAGATTGTTGTACTGCAAACCAAGACTGCAAAAGAGGCTACTTTAGATATTCTGACCACACATTGCATACCTTCTGCTATGTCTGATGATCTCAAGAATTGAACAAGAAACTGAAACAGTAGCAGCCATAAACAGACATGGAAGGAGAGAGAGATTTTGCTCCATGGAAGCCACACAAAAGCAAATACAGAGTCATGGAAGACAAAGAGCTTTGAAAGCTCAAACCATATCATTTATCTTCTTTGCTTCTTACTCTGTTACACTTTTGTACTAGGCAAAATATGCACTAGCTGGTTAAAAGACGAAGCTTTGAAAAAGGTTTTTAAGAAGCGTTGTGTGTTGTGTTTGCTACAATCTCGACATTGGTTCGGTTCCACCACTTGAACTGATTTTGAGAACCTAGAATCAGTAGTGGTTGACCCCCATCACACTGCCCTCAACACATGCATTTATAGTCAGAAAAATTGTGGATCCGTTAGTTGTTAGGTTATGTCATTATAACATTCGTTGAAACCAATGAATCAGTTTACCAACCAAGAACTAAGTTTCTCCCCCTTCTTTAAACTGAAATTCATTGGCTTTTAGTTAGGCATGGACATAATATCCAAAATCCGAACCGAAAAACTTCTAAAATTATATACAATATAATTATATGAAACATGAATATATACTTCAAATATTCAATTTCATATTTATTTTAATATGTTATCAATAATAAGTATTTAAAATTTAAATAACTATTTTAAATACTTAATTATATATAAATAAATATATATATTTCTTATGTTTTACTTTTAAATTTTAAATTTTATTTCGGGTATATCCGAACCGATCTGATATAACCCGAATCCGAATGATATATGATTATTTTATAGGTTCTATGATGTGATACAAAACCGACCCGAACCCGATGTGTTATATCCGAACTCGACCCGTATTTGCAAATTTACTAGAATGAGACATATGAGGTATTATAAAAAAAGAACCGAAATCCGAAAATTCTGACCCGCCAACGGACATCTGAACGCCTAGAGCTACTTTTAGTAGTGTCGATGAACACACTATTTTCAATTCAATGCACTTTAAAGTGCTTGTGAATTGTGAATCCTTTAAATTCAGTTCTTTCTTAAATCCTTTCAATTCAGTTATGCATGTTTCCCGAGAAAATCCCCAAATTTAAACCAAAAGAAAAAGTGCTTGTAATTCTAGAAGTAGGGGTGGGCACGGGCCAAGTATCAACTAAATTTTGGATACTTGATACTCGGCTTTACTTTACTTTTTCAAGACTTCAAATAATTAAATTTGCTATTTGTACTTGACTTGTTTAAATTGAGTTCTTGCCATATCAAATATTTTTCGAAATTTTGAATGTTTTCAACTTACGTGACTTGTTCCGTTACTTGATCAAATCTTTTAATTAAATATAAATTATTTGATTACTTAAACTATACGTGAATTTAAAATATTTGAAACTCAAACTACAACATAATTTGGATTGATAATTAGATTATTAGACTTCAATATATTAATAAAGATTTTCTATTTTAAATCACAAATCTCTATTTAGTTTTGTTCATAAAAATGTAAATGTCAACATTTATACTGAGTTTTGTTTATAAAGACATAAATGTTAACAACACACATTTAATAGATATTAATTATTATATTAAACACGAGTAGCAAGTAACGAGTTAAGTAGTTACAAAAATAAATAACGAAGTATATACTCCCTCTGTTCCTAAAAGATCCATATTCTAGTTTTTTCACACATTTTAATAAAACACATTAAATTTGCATAATTTTTTGTGTTTATCTTCTTTCAACAATTTTAAGCTAATAAAAAATTAATTAGTGCAATTAAGATTTTTGAAGTTTACAATTAATTAATAAAACATGCATTGAAAATGTAAAAAATGAATTTTTTAGAAACAAATTTTTTTCTAGAATATGTATCTTTAAAGAACGGAGGGAGTACTTAATTTGTCTTGCAAGTAGTAAGAATTCGATATTTGTTACTTCCTCTGTATCACTTTAAGTGATTTTTAAGGTTTTTGCACAAATATTAAAAAAATACAAAATCTTATGTAATTTATCTTGATCATATAAAATAACATTAAATACAATTAATTCAACCAATAAGAAAAAAATGTAGTATTTTGTAATTGGTCACAAATTTCAAATGACATTAAATTTTATCTAGAATTATGAAAACATCATTTATTATGAAACAAAATAAAAATTGTTAAACATCACTTAAAGTGATACGGAGGGATTACTTAACTTGACGATAGAAAATATTTACATTTCATGTCGAATATGGGATTGCAAGTAGTAAAAATTCGATATTTGTTACTTAGTTTAGTTTGACGATAGAAAATATTTACTTTTCAAGTCGAGTATGGGATAAGCAGTGGGTATAAGCCGAGTACCGAGTAGTTATGCCAAGCCCAATACGTAGGTTCTTCTAACCAATGCATGCATACATACAACCAGATACACTAGATACCACTTACTTTCAGAAATGTTAAATATAATTTAAACTTTTCATTACTTTTTTCTTATTGTTTAAAATAATTATTTCTTATGTTATTTAGTTTTTGTCTATTTCGAGAATTGCTTGTTCGTATTTCAGATTTCACTATAAACATATACTTTATTAACAAAGTTATATTAAACATAAATAATTAGTATACTTAAAAAAAAACTACCATGATCTTTTATAAAAGTAGCTAATTTTTTTTTAAAATAATATCTTTCTAGTCTTAATTTGGAGTTTTTCTATTTTATTCATAATTTTAAAACGGTTAATGTGAGAAATAATTGTCATCTGATCAGAGCTTGGTTTAATTGTATGGAAACAAAAAAAAAGTTGTCGACCAGAGAACCCGTCTGAAGATCTATATCACAGTAGATTTTGACTCAGATTGAAGTAACTAGCTAGCTGAAGAAAGAAGATGTACCGTAATTTAGATTTTGGTTTCCGAATAGGTTTATAGAAAGATTTCATGAACAATCTAAATGAATTATTGAAGTTACCCTCGTAATGGTTATTATGTTTAGGGAAAAATGAATTATGTTTATTATAGTGTTTTAGTCATTTTATGGAAATATAATGTTCAACTGGATTTTCAGCTGGAAACACACATGCTTATTTTTTTGATAAGTTTTTAATTTAATAAAATAAAATATTTATCTATAATTTCTCTCGATATATGTAGATTTTTTTTAAAAAATTTTGAAAAGATTTACTATATTTATAAATGTCACTATAATTTGGAATATATACTTAAAAGATCAAAGAATTTTCATTTTCTGTTTTATTAATCAAAGCAAAATTAATATTATTTCTAATAATTTTACTAACAAATAGGAAATTTCGTAAACTAGTTTCTAAAATGAACTGATTTTTTAGCTTGTTATAATAGAAAATAATATAAATTCATTTAAAATATTATGAGTAAATTGATATTCTTACTTTTATTGAAAATCTAAAAAATTTGTAGATTTTCAGTGGCATAAATTGTAAATCACAAGTTAAATAAATATTAGTTTTATAGTGTTTTTATGGAAAAAATAGGAGATAAATTTAAATAAAGAAATTGTTTTGACAAAAAAAATCAAAAATATGTGCTGAATTCAAACTTTTGGTGAATGGATATATATATATATATATATAAACTTTTGGATTATATCCCATTACAAAATTCACATAGTTACTATAAACTAAGCACCATGATCTAGTATTTGCCAAGTAACTGAGAAACGTAGTGAAAGCAAACAGCAAAATCCGAACAAACCTGAATCTGCATGAATCATATAAGGTGGTAACGCCTTATAGGATACTCGTTTTTGTGAATTAGTTTCACCAAATTAAAGGGTCAGTATTTTTGTTCAACACCAACATGGATGCTTCGATAAGAGTCAAGTTTTTGGTTGTGCATAATTAAAAGGGAAATTGTATTGTATAAAACAAAAAAAAAACACTAACTAACTAAAGTTACACCATCTCTCCTCTTTTCTCTTCCTCTTTCTCTTTACCTTCTCTCTACAAAACTAATTTCCCTTATTTTTAGTTATTTCAGAAATAAACCCTAATTTAAACCAACCGAAATCAAATTTTGGAATTTTGGAATGACAAAGGTTTAAAATGATGGTATTCATATTACATAGATAATGGAATGTAATTACTAAGGAAAGAACAAAGTAGAGCAAAAGTATAGAAAAAGATAGATATTAGGGGATACTTTGTTGTTAATTATAATAAAAATAATCTCTTTTTACAAAGTTTGGTGTAATAAAGAATACAAAGTTATTAGCTTTTAACTAGCCAAGAGAGGAGCATTTTGTGAATGAGACGACTATATGGTTCATAATACCATGTAAAATCATATTTATATCATTAAGCCTCCTATCAAACTGTATAGTCGTCAAACATAAACAAGAAAATTGAGAGATGATATTACCTAGTATAGTGAGATATATATATAATCCGGCGAATTAGTGCTAGGCGTTTGTGTGTGGTTAATAAAAAACATTTGTCTTCCACGCGTTTTAGTGATATATAAAAATATTTGTACACATCTTTCATGCTTTTTTTTTGTTGCTCAAGATACATTTTTCATGCTTGTATATAAAATCCATTTTAAAAACTAAAATAATTTCCGTGGACCCGTAAGTTATTTTTTTTTTCGTCAACATAAAGTTTCCTTTTTGCCTTTTCTCCTTTTCTCCTTTTCTCAACTAACAAGTAGCAACATTATTGAAATCTTGAAAATAAGCAATCTTATAAAGTAAAAGTAACAGTAGTTCTAAAAAAGGTAAATGATTTTATATGTAAGAAATTATAAAATTTAGAATAGAATATGAAAGAATGAAGAGAATAGACGAAAACTATTTGTATATTTTTTGCTAGGAAAAATAAATAAGTACTTGTGTATTGTTTATCATTCTGTTTACAGTTATATATTTATATGAATACAATCAAGATACAGACCACATAAATAACATATGTGCATGTACGAGCGAGAGTAGGCCATCCATGCTGAGTCTCAAGTGGTTAAAGTGAATTCTGTGCGACAGAATAAATGTTGTGTAAAAATATTATTTACAGCACCATTGTGAGTCACAAAATGTACGTTTTATAAAGAATCGCATGCTGTTGGAGGTTAGAAATTGACTTATTTGATAGGTCTAGAACAAAATCACCAAAACCAAAAGACATCCTTTTGGTTATAGACAAACAAACCGAAACAGAATTTACGAGAGACAGAAATTGAAGCTATGGTCTTCTTAACTATTACATAAATAATCGAAAACAATATACAATGGTAAGAAATAAAAACAAAAACATATAAAAGAGAGATAGTAGAAGAAGGCTTTGTTTTTAAAATTTAAAAAATCTCTAGTTGTATAATGTAAACATGATATTTAGTAGCTTTTAATTTCCCAAAAGAGGAGCTTTTTGTGAAGGAGGCGACTCGATGCTTCCTAGTATGTTCACTTTAGCTTCCTTGGCCTTTCCCCACAATACCATGTAAAATCCTATTGCTATCAATATTCCTCCTATCAAACTGTTATTCAAACATAGCAAGAAAATTGAGAGATGATATTAGCTAGCATTATGAGATTAAAAACATTACTATAGACAAATAGAAGCAAAAGTTATGTGTTATACATTCCAAGGTAGATCGTCTCGCCGAGAAAAAGGGTAGTTGATGCGGCTGCAATCAATATAGATAACGGTTTGAACATCGACAAGTACACCGGTCCTTTGTGACTCACTGCCCATGTATGTATAATATAGTATGCCGAATTCAAAGCACCCTATGGTAAAAATGTATATCCCGTATATCATCATCAAGATTCAAGACCAAGAACAACGAGTAATTAATTAACAAACATCTAAGGCCAAATATTATTTCACATATTTATGTAAGAATTACCACTGCAACAAGGCTGACCAAGGTGACGTCAAATCTTATGATCCATGCCTTCGAGTCATCCTTCTCGACTAAAAGACTAACGAATGCACACACAATGAGAATGCAAACATTGTGTACTAGCGTTACAACGACCGTAGATGGATATCGACTCATTGTGTGCGCCTATAAATACCCGAGTTATCATAGATAATATATCTTGTTGACTGTATTAATATATAAGATGTAATGTACGTACCATAACAAGATAAGAGAAGGAGAGAAGGATATATTGAAGAGCAAGAAAGCCACCTCCAATAACCCAATCAGAGTGTGAAGACATAAGCACTGGACCGTGGTACAGAGTAACCACAAGTGCACCTATTATAGACAATAATGTTCCCAACACTTTGGCTACACTAGTCTCTTTTCTTATAGATATTTTCTCCATGCTATACCAAATAGTCCAAGTTAGTACAAACACTACTTATCTATCCTTTATTTCTTGTTCTATTATAAAGAAAAATGATTGTGTGAAGGTTATCAAACGAGAAGTGGTTAGTCGATAGCTTACCAATTAGTTCTGCCTCATACCCAACATACATACATAATATATACAATATACTATTTTCATTTTCTTTGTTTCGTTGATATAATTTAATGGACATGTAACTAAATAAATAAAAATTTGTTGTCGTTTTTAGAAATCCTCTAAACACGTTTTCAGTGATTTTTAAAAATTGTACACAAGTTTCATTATTAGATTATAAAATCCATTTAAAAGCTAAATAAATCGCGTGGACCCGTAATTATTGACTTCTGCGAAGACTTAAAGTCTTAAACAATAAAGGAGATCTGTTTTTTTCGTCAACATATATTTTTTTTCCCCTTTTCCCTTTTTTCAACTAACAATATTATGGAAACTTTCAAGCTTTCTATTGGATGCCTTGAGATATAAGCATCTTGTAAAGTAAACGCAACAAACGTTCTATTAAAATAAATGATTTCATTCAATTAGCAAGTATTTGAGATATGTGGGAAATAAATTACCGGAAAATTATGGCGAGAATGAAGGTAAATGCAGGATTAACATTACTCATGGCCGAAGATAAAGTGGGTGAGCTGTATTTAATCCCATTGTACCCTGCGATTTGTGCTGCACTTCTGTTTTATTCTCAAAACAAATTAAAAAACAAACACAAAAATAAAAGTGAGAATACTTCTTTACTCTAAAAAGTAAGGGAACAAAAAATCTTGCAAAATAATGATCGAAGAAAAATAATTTGCTTGAATTTATCGTCATAGAAATGCTTCAAATAAAGTTTGTCTAGTTCTTTTAATAAGAACTTAACAACTTATAAAATCCATTTTACCAAAAAAAAAAAAAAAACTTATAAAATCCATGTGAAGATAAAATCTTGAATTAATTAGGTAGCTCATATACATTATGCATACAATTACCATCTCTTGCTAAATGATACTGTACGGTTACCAAATAAAAGAACTTACACAATAAGACCAAGAAGTCCCATTTTGTAAAGAACTGAGGAAGTCAACGGAGGAAGAGATCGTGATCTGTAAAGATGATAAAGCTATATAAGAGCAAGTTCTTATCAATTTTTGAGAACAGAGTCAAAGGAAAGAAGAAAACCTGAAGGAGAAGAAGGCAAGAGGAAGAAGAAGAAGAGATCCAAAAGCGTAGGAGTAAACAAGAACCACAAATGGGCTTAGTCCTTTGGAGGTCACCGATTTAACCAAAGTGTTTACTCCGACATTAGAAAACTCCGTTAACACCATTGCCGTCAAGATCAAGCCATCTATGTTACATAATCTTCCCTCAGCCATCTTCAGTTCTTTGGCTTCTTTTTTTTTTTTCTTGCTCTCTTTCTCTATCTGAAGAAGACCCTCTCTCTCTCTGGATTTTATATTTAGAAAAAGTATTATTTATTTGACCAAAAGAGTATATATTACACCCAAAAGACCGTCTTAAGTTTTTATTAATATAATATGACAGTTCTCGCTAATAAAGTAGTTTTTTTAATCAAAACTTACTTTCTGTTAAACTCTAACTAAATAGTTCTCACTAATATGTTCATAATATCACAGTTCTCACTAATAAATTAGTCTTTTTTTTAGTTAAAATCTAACTAAAAAAAAAAATCTAACTAAATAAGTGTATAACTACACTAACTAAATCTAAGAAATATAATATACATTTTGAGACAAAACAAAATCGGTCTCATGTATCTTCTTCTTTGTTTATTCCTCTTGAGTTCTTTATTTTTTCCTTTTGTAAAATGATTGTTAGTTTTCCAGAACATTTTTTTCAGAAAATATGTTCATAATCAATATCTTTATTATCCAATCTATCTTTTGAGATGTGTCAAGATATATTTATGACGGTGGTATAATCATGATGTATAAAAACTCTCTCTCTCTCAATCGATACATCTCTGCCTCGAACTCTAAGACTAGATTCAAAGTTGTGGCACCGGTTCTGAAGCTCCGGAGTTGTCGTCGCGGTGTCCCTTTTTGTCACAGCCACCACTTGTGAGAAGCTTGATAGCAACAATGGCCAATTTTGACATTTGATGTTTGTCAGATCTTTTGAGTTTATACCTTGAATCAAGTTTTAATAAAGTTTGTTTGGCTGCTTTGTATATTTACATACTTTTCCCCAAAATAATTACGACATGAGCAGATTCCCAGATATAGTGTATACGTGAATATCGTTACAACAGTGTACATCGTTAAAATTTAAACATATGAACACGTGGACACGTCGAGCCAAGATCGTATTCATGTGGTTACTCAATATACTCGTGTACATGAACATGATGTACATAACAATAAAAATGCAACATGTTGTTTGTTAACTTTATCCGAATGAATCAAAATTTAACACGAACATGATGCACATCTCCAACTCTATCCGAAAGAATCAAAATTTACATAATTAAACCAATTTAGACTTGTAAATCTATGTTACAAATTCGTAAATGAATTCTCCTGTGGTATAAATTTTGTGTACATATATTCACCATTTGAACATACAATGTTGAAACTTGTAAATCTATGTTACAAATTCGTAAATGTCTAATTGAATGTTGCACCATGGTAAAATGTACATGTCGATATTGGTAAACAAGTGTACATGTAGATATGTTTATTGTTGAGATACTTATAATATTTCAAAATGTACATGTCGATATTGGTAAATAAGTGTACATATGGATATTAAATCTTGGTGTAGATGTGGATAATGTACACATCACCCAACCTCATGAACTTTATTTAGTATTAGTGTATCCATCATACTCCATCAATTAAATATATGTTTTCAGTGTATAATTACGTTTTAACTAGTTTTTTACATATAAAAAGTATTCGAATAAATAATATATCATAAAGAATAATATATCATAAAGAACCACATAATAATGAAAAGAATCTAACAAATAGGATATGAGAAATAGTTTTGCATGGGAAGATGGGTTAAGTATCATTACTTCGATGTACACATAGATATAATTTACAACAGTGTACACGGATATAGTTACAACAGTGTACAAAATGATATCTTTACAACAGTGCATGTACACATCGCTAAAGCCCACAACCACTATGCAACATGTCTTTTATGAGTGGCAATTTTCTAAATAACCTGTTTTCTTCCTTTTAGGTTACAGAAAACTCTGCAACTTTCTATTTGAGCCGCCATCAATTTCTTTTGACTTAGTCATTATTTTATTTGCGATTGCAACACAAAAACTTACAAATCTTATTTAGATTAACCAATAAGCAATTAAAGAAACAAGATTTATATAAAAACGAGCTTTTAACTGATTATAACCAACACTTTTTGTCCATGCCCGCCAAGTGTTTATTCTTTGATTTCCAGCCACCATTGCTGCATTTTCGAACACATGTAAGGGAGTTACGACACGGTGACAATGTGGACGACTAGATCTTGTTTCCGGCGGGAGCTTGTCGACTTTCTCTTATGACTCTTCACAAGAGAGGAGGACGAGCAACATGATTTCTTTCTTTTGTCGTTAAAAGTCTCTTCATCCTTTTTTGCCATTAAAATCATTGTTTTGGAGATTTCTGTTGTGATTTCTCTACCGTTAAAAATTATTTCTCTTTTACAGAGAAAGAAATAAAACGAAATAAAACAAAATAAAAAATTATGAGATCTATTTAGTTTCAAGAAAGAACGTAGTTAACTTATACTCGTGAAAAACTACTCTAGTAGCATGAATTACATTTTAATGTCATAAAAACTCCTAGACTGTCCCGTAGTGAAAATAACTATTATGCTGTGGTCGTGATGCGGAAAGACACGTGAAACTCATCTCCGTCACATAATTAAAACTCAGGGAGTTGGGGGAATAAAAGAAGATCTGGCCCATCTTCAAATGCGTACAAAAACAGTGAATCCAAGAAACTGTATATAATATGTATTCTTATTTACTCTTTTCAAACATAAATATGTAATACTAAGAAAATAGTGTTTTCTTGTTTTTTTCTTTATCAAAAGTGTATTCTTGTTTAAGCATAAATAATACAAGAAAAAAAATACAGGAATTCTTAGAGGTACATCAGTCTTTTAATTTGCAGTTCAAAAAACAAAACAATCTTTTAATTTACCTACAGTTATGAAAAGTAATAAAAGGATTTTCACTTGAATCCAAGATATCTACATGATAATGCATCATCTTCCTTGTTCTGTGTAGTCAACAGAAGTGACTGCTCAGAATCAGTATAAAACCCAAAGCTCAATATTATTGAACCAATCACACGCACTGCCCACAACTAAAGGCTTAAACAATGATACAGACCGGACCCTTCAAATTCAGACCAAATGATGTATGAAAGAAACATAGTGTTATTTACTGAGCTTAAGCTAAGGCAAGAGTCAGTAATCAAACTGAGTTATAAGGCTTCAGGCCTCACCAAGTATCTGACTGAAGCGAGTGAAATTCTCGGTTTAAGCTTCCATGAATTCAGGTCTTTTTCTGCAAATAGACATACTAACGGCTGCTGAGCTTAGCATTGCACATAAGTTGTAGAAGAACACTATGCTTATTTCTTCAGGGTATATCTCCATTGATCTGAGTCTGAAATCATGTCCAGCTGCCGAATTTAGCTCAACCTTTTTGTACTACTAACAAACGTAAAACTTGTCTTTCTTGAACTACCTGAAGCATATATTGTGAAGCCAACAAAAGGCTTCCAGTGATCCAACTTGACTCGAATGAAGTGAAAGAAGAAGCATAATATTATAAAGAACAATAATTAGAGCACCAGATATATACACTATAATGCTAATGATCTTAGCTTATGTTGCAGAGATTCTTTACAAGGTAATTAAATGTACAAAATAAAATTATATTGGGGACCATATTGTCTCTTAATGGCTCCATATCCATGGAAAAGTACTCTCCACTTGCATCAGTCACATCTCCATGATGAGGCTTCATCTTCTACGGTGTGTGTAACCAACAAAGGTGACTTCTCGGAATCAGCTACATTTATGGTTGAATCCTCTCTTGCTTTTCCCCAAATCACAGTGTAGAACCCACAGCTCAAAACCACTGATCCTATGACACTGCACACAACACACATATTGTAAAATTTATATTACCATTTATACAGAGGCATATAAGGGAACTATGGAGACCACCACATAACTCTCTTAGATGTCATTCCATGGATCCCAAGCTATAGAGGAAGAAGGTGAAAAATAATGGTACCTCCCAAGGTGAAGTGCATTGCCGAGGAAAATAGCAGCCATTAGAACCGCAATAACAATAGACAACGGCTTGAACAAGGAGATGTAGACTGGACCCTTCATATGCAGACCCCATGTGTGTATAACCGTGCCCAATGATGAAACTAACCCTCCCTAAAAACAGAGCCGTTAATCCGTTATACTTGCTGAACTTAAAATATAAAAGATCATACAAGGTCTGGATTCTCACCGTGTACATGACTGAAGCGAGTGGGACACCCGGTTTAAGCAGAAAGGAAGTCAAATCTTTTTCCGCAAGCATACAAACAGGTGCTGAGATTATTGTTGCGCATAAGATGTATAACAAAACTACGGTTGTTTTTCAGGGTACACCTCCATGACCTGAGTCTGATATCATATAGAGCTACCAAACTTAGCAATGAGTTTTATGTGTGAAAAGCTGAAATTCATTTAGACCAAAGTCTTTTCGCATACCTGAAGAATATACCATACTGAAACAAGCAAGTACTGTGTAACGAGCAGAACGCCTCCTATAATCCAACTTGAATCAAAAGAAGTCAAATCCTGGTAAAGCGAAACGGTAGCTTCCGAAGATGTAAGAGATGCAGAAGAGAGAAGTTTTGGGCCTTTATATAGCACAATAACCAAAGCACCAGATATAGATACTATAGTGCCAATGACTTTGGCCTGACTCGCAGAGCTCTTTAACACTATCCGTTCCATCCTTTGTGTCACCAAAGGAAGCAGAAAGTTAACTTAGCAGCGTAGATTACTTTCCCTAAAGAGAAACGAAAAAGAAGGAGGTGGAACCTGAAGATAACAGCGAGGGTGAAGGTAAAAGCTGGCGTGAGGGTGCTGATAGCAGAGGCAAGAGTAGGATTACTATATTCTACTCCTTTACAGCCAGATAGCATCGACACGAACCCGACAAGCGCAAGCAAGAAAATCTTGAAGAAGAAAGGTGCTTTGGCTGAAGGTAACCTTCTTGACCTGCACATATCTAAATCGTGTTCACATTCTTGAGAATGGAAGAAAGAAAGAGTGGGTGAGTGATGTAGCTGAAGCTTTATATAATAGAATTCTGAGAATACCGGAAAACTAGAATAACACAAGGATCTTACTTAGTCTAAGAATACCTAAGATCAATGTCTTCTTAAATTCGTTGAGATCACCAATGATCTAGCCGAAAACAAGGATTAAAGAGAAATCTCTTAACTTTTATTAATCAAATCATAAACTCATAATCTGAATACAAATCCAGGCATAGACGCCTATTTATATGAAAACCAAATAAACTAAAAACTATTAAAAATCCTTAAGATAATTAAAACTAATTAAGATAAAAACCATAATAAATAATAATCTAGATAAATAAAATATTTGGAATATATCCAAATATCTCCCTTCATCATTCTCTCCGGGTTGGAAAGATTCGCCCTCGAATCTTAGGCGTGGTCTTCAACCCCAAAACCTTCGAGACTTGAAATCTTCACATGAAATCTTATTCTTTTGCGACTCTTCCATTGGTATCTCTTGATCTTCTTATTATTTCTCTCCAAACAAATTATGAGACATGCATTGCCTTTAGGCAAAATTTCCATAATTTGCATGAAACCTCCCTTTTTATTCCAAAACTCCAAGGAGACATCTGATTGGCTTCTAGTGCTGTTAAATATATACGTGACGTCTTCTTTTGTCGATATGACATGGAGATTCTTGGTAGTAGCGAATCCATCTTCCCAGACAGCCACCACATGTCCATCGCTCATCCTTGCAATTTTGATGAAATTGTTTTCATCATCGTCACAAATAGAACTTTTAACATGAGCGTCTTTCTCTTCCATAACAACATCATCATAGATATCGAATATGGGATCGCCAACAATATCGATATAAACGATGTCATTCACTTTTAGAAAACAAGTTCTCTTTTGCAAAAAAATAAATGTTCCCATTCAACATGATTCCAGAATCGTTCTTTGATTAAGAAATAAAAAAACACGCAGCTCTGAAACCAACTGATGTAGCGGAAGCTTTATAAGATAGAACTAGAGATCCGTTGATTCTAAGAATACCAAAAAAACTAGAATAACACAAAGATCTTATTTAGTCTAAGAATACCTAAGATCAGTGTCTTCTTAAATTCGTTGAGATCACCAATGATCTAGCCGAAAACAAGGATTAAAGAGAAATCTCTTAACTTTTATTAATCAAATCATAAACTCATAAATTGAATACAAATCCAGGCATAGACACCTATTTATATGAAAACCAAATGAAAACTATTAAAAATCCTTAAGATAATTATAACTAATTAAGATAAAAACAAAAATAAATAATAATCTAGATAATTAAAATATTTGGAATATATCCAAATATCTCTTTTCATCAGTGAGAGGATCAAGTATACCTCCCAAAGATGAGGGACAGTGGAAGAAGGACAAGTGCAGCAACAACATAAGTGTAGAAGACAAAGAAATAGAAGCTCAATCCTCTCAAGGACGCAGCCTTGAACAGTGTGGTCGATCCAACAGTTACACACTCCACTGCTACCATTACAGCAAATGGCACAACATCTCTGTTAATGTACCTCCACGCCACTCTCTCTTCTCTCATGATATTGAAATTTTGATATCAAGATTCAAAGAAAGTCTCTGAAGTTAAAGTGAGCAATAACCATGTGGGTCTTTAGTGACGACAAAAATGGAAAAATTCGAAACGTTACCGACGCCTCACGCCACCGAGATCATATCCCAATTAATCTAGGGACCCACCACAAGGAAGAAACTTTCCCATTATAGGCTTTATAGCTACACTTTAATCAATTTATTAGAACATTCTTCTCCAATGCAGTGTGTGATTGGATGGTCATTATAGAGTAAATGTTTTTTTTTTTTTTTTTTTTGGAACACTGCATTCATAAATCACGGCAAAATGTTTACTCTCAACTTTTTGTTACTCCAAATCCGACTGAAAAAATATCAATCAAGTGGAATACTATTTTCACCTATTTACTCTTGTTGCTATTCAAAAAAAAAAAAACACACACAAGTTTACTCTGAGTTTAGTTAAAGTAAAATAATTTACTCTATTTTCCTTTTTATTTCTTTCTTTTCTTCCGGCTGTTTCCCACCTTTTTTTACTCCATATAACTCCCACTAATACCAATAAAACTCGTAAACTAGTAACGGCTGAATTCAGTTCAAGAAAAAAAACTAGTAACGGCTGAATAATTAAAATAAAAAAAAACACAAAATTCCAGGAACTAGTATTTTCTCCAATATTTATTTATCACGTGAAAGTTTAAAATTTGCAATTTATAAAAGTTACAATCTCTTTATTTTGAAAATTTGAAATAACAAAAGAAGTTTTGTGAAATAAATTTATTTTATCTGTAGTTTTATTTAAATTTTCATACTATTGTACAAAAATCATAATATTAACAAATTCATTTTTGTCAAAGAAAAGTTATCAACAATTGTAAGAAGCTAGTCGATATTTATTAGCTAATCTCTCATCTGGAATAAATTAACTATATTTACTCTAAGTGTGACTTGAAATATAGAAGTAGAAACCGGCTAACTCTATTCTGATTGTGCTATTTAGGAAAACTGTAAGAGATTTAGTACCTCCCAAAGTGAATTGCCGATGTGTGTATAGACATGACAATAGACGATGGTTTGACCAAGTAAACGTAGACTAAACACTTCACATTCAGACTCCATGTGTGTATAATTGTGCCCAATGATGAAACAAACCTCCCTGAAACAGAGTATTAATTTCTGAGCTTACAATATTGTCACTACCAGTTGGAGCAACATCCATGGTTTACTTCTCACCTGAAGAGAGGGAAAGACTTGGTTTAAGCAGACAAATGTTGCACATAAGAAGAATACAACAATTATTTCTTCAGGGTATACCCTGCATGATCCGAGTCTAAAATCATATATGAGCCACTGAATTGAGGAAAGTGTCACCACAAATTCAAAGCGTCATTTTCGGGAACTGTTATGTACCTGAAGAATCAAACAGATTGAAACAAAGCAAAAACTGTGCAGCGATGAAAAGGACTCCAGTTATCCAACTTGACTTAGATAAACTCAAATGCTGGTAATGTGAGATGGTAGTTGATGAAGCTAGAACTTTTGGGACTTAATAAAGAACAGCAACCAGATAGATACTATCATGTCAGTGAGCTTAACCTGAGTGGCAGATCTCCTTAACACAATTTGTTCCCTCCTTTACGAGTCATCCAAGGAAGCAGGACCAGTTAAGAGTTAAATGATCGGCTGATGGTAAGAAAAAGTTATCTTGGGCATTACACGAATTCAGAAGGCTTGAGATTTGATACGATTAACAAGTGTGGGATCACTTGATTGTTAATCTATAGATTACTTTCCCAAAACCAAAAAGAAAGAGAATGTGAGGCATGACCTGAAGATAACGGCGAGGATAGCTGAGGCAAGCGTTGGGGAGCTATATTTTATTCCTTTACAGCCATCCATCACTGACATGAACCTGTTCCCTCCAAGTAAAAAAAACAAGAAAAACCGGAAAGGATAATCCAGAAATGGCCATAACTCTAGGAATATATAATTAGCCGACAAGAGCAAGTAAGAAAACCTTGAAGAAGACAGGAGATTTGGCTGAAGGTAGTCTTCTTGACCTGCACATTGTCAAATATGTTCACATTCTTAAGAAGTTTATAAGGATTTGGCTGAAGGTGATAAAAGAGACCAAATACCTTCTGAAGATGAGGAAAAGTGGAAGAAGGACAAGTGTAGCAACGACATAGTTATAGAAGACAGACGTAGAAGATCAATACTCTTAGGTCGCAGCCTTGAATAGTGTGTTAGATCCAACCCTGAGACACTCCACAACGACCACTGCAGTGAAAGGCACATCATCTCTGCAAAAGCATCTCCATGCCAGTGTCTCTTCTTCTGCTTCTCTTTGCCTTAAGATCTGATGTTCATACTTTCAAAAAATCTAAGAAGTCTCAGTGACTTCATAAGCAACCCATAGGAATTAATCCCACCATGTTTCCTAAATGCTACATCAATTATACCCCCAAACTTGACCAATAACTCAAATATTTATGCTACAGGATCCCAAAGAAGACATAAACTTAATCCTGCAGCTGAAGAATATCCCAACTTCCATTTAAAAATTTGTTTAGGTAACTTTGTATTGTTAAACAGAAGATTGTTCCTCCCATGACAAATATGATGTCTAAATTCCCAGAAACTCTCCAATGAGATTAAAGTGGGCATATAAGCAATCATTGGGTTGGTGGTCAGTAGCATCATGCTTGCTAAATGGTTCATTATTGGGAAAATTTGTGAGATATACATAAGACGTACTAAAATGAAGAATATGTCCATTATACAGTAAAAATCCATCGATGTGACAGGTTCATCCAAAAATGCCTCTAATACCCCCTGGAGCACGTGAACGTGTGAAAAAGCAACAATAGTGGGTAATGGTATAATTTGTAAACTGTACTATACTATATTTAGTATGAATACGGTCGTAACCAAACAAAAAATTATCTACAAGCAAAAAATAGTTCTACTTCCTTGTGTTGGTGAATACATTCCAACTGATGGAAGGTATGTGTTGTTCACAATTAAACTTAAGCCACAATGATGGTACTGGCATAACGTGGAAAAGACTATACTATATGCATTATAGTATGGACAAAGTTGCAACAAAAAAAAGGATATCCACTAGCATAAAATTTCTACTTGCCTATGTGTTGGTGACTATGTTCCAACTGATGAAGTGTCGGGGTTTTGTAAAATTAAACTGGATCCACAATGGAACCTGCTGAAGTAATCTTATTTAGAAGAATAACAAACTGCTGAGTATGGTGGTATTTCAAAACTATACTATATTAGCAAGTATTAGTATGGGTTTTAACGTGCAGAAGTTGCTCCATATACTAAACTTCAACATTTTCATATATATGATGTTGATATTACAAATACAATGTAGATAGAACCTGAAAATAAATACAATATATGGTACACGTAGCACAACCCAATAAATAAGTCAGTAGAGTTAACCTGAAAAAACCATAACTTTCTAACTACTACAACAGATGAGAAGACAACATAAGTTCAAAGTGAGAAGTAATACGTTGTGACAGAGTAACGAAAAACATATAGCCCCAGAGAAAGCAGATTATTACAAGACTTGGTCGAGGTGGAATGTCGAGAACACTTCAACTGCATGTCTTAGCTGCAGTTCCTAGTGCATCTTCCGGCAAGCTGGAACACTGAAGCATGCACCATAATTCATACAGCTTACGGGTAACCAACTGTTGTGGCACCAACTGGAGGCAAACATTTCTCAAAATGTATGTGCCCCCATTACCATAGCTTGTTTAGATTGAGTTTCCGCCAACAGCTCCTGCTGTTGTTGAGCATCTGAAAAATCTACTTGTATAACCTCTATCCACCGCAAGTGCGCCCGGCTGGTTCATGCACCCTATGAAACAAGTGCGTCGACAAACCGAACTCTTCCATCTTATCAATGGAAAGAAAACGTGTGAGGGCTACCGTGTAACTGTGTAACCGTGTAACTCTTCCATCCTATTAATGGAAAGAAAGCGTCAGACAGACACTGACATGGACTTAAAAATAGGAGAAGTACAATTTTTGCCGTGTAACTATACTATTTTTATTGCTCGTATAGTTTAGTCATAGCTAATGCAAGTACAGTCGGGTCACTATACTATTTACCTTCATATAGTACAATCATATATTTTATCATTTTTCAGCTGCTATTGAACGACCAAACCTAGAAAAATGTGTAGGACAAGTGACGAAACAACACACAAAAGCAGTCATGGGAAATTCTTCTTTTGAGGATAAAACTATAAAACTCATGTCTAAATGCCACACTTCAAGTTCATGTAAACAATTGACAGAAATTACATAGCATATTTTTACAAACATTACTCAGTTTCTCACCACATCCAAACCCAGAAACATTTGTGTCCTTGTGGGACAATACAGACAAAAACATAAAACGTTTAAAAGCAGAAACACTACTAATGGTTTCCATATATTATATTGACGGCCTTCACATCATACAAAAAATGCAAATAAATATGTATATAGCTCGCAATACACTAAATTAGGTTATCTAGTTCAACTGTTGTTGGGTTACTATACTATTTATGTCTCTTATATAGTATAAGCATAAATCTTTTATAGATTTATTAAGTGTCTACCCACATCGAAACCCAGAAACGTTTATATGGGCCAACAGACAAAGCGAAAAACAGACAGATATATAGCCAATTCTCGTTTTGAGGAGGAAACAATAAACCTCATAGCCATTCCGCCGCCGTTAAACCCTTCCACCGGTTCTGCAAAATTTACGTCAGATCGATTTATTTGCCGACAATCCAGATCAAGATTGCTGTGAAGAAGATTATATTTTTCGTAGTGTTATTTAAATCAGATAGACTTATCTCGATTTATGCCCTTTGCGCTCTGCAATCGCTCACACATCCATCAATTTTGCATGGCTTCCGTGATCCTAACTTTTTCTTGACTCTTACAAATATCGGTACAACCGACGAATTACTTTTTCTCTTCCTAAACACAGACAAACAAAAGTTTTTGCTCTCCAAATGAAAAATAATCTTTTAGTTTTCGGGTTAAAGAAAAAACGCAACATGTTGCCTTTTCACGCGCATCTGAGGTATGACAATATATATAATATCATAGTCTAAGCTATGTTATGGGTATAAACTTAATTTCCTAGTATGTTATGTATACGTCCTCAAACTTCCCTTCATTATTTTAATAATAAGCGACGACTTGACCAAATACTTCACAAAAACAACTTGACCAATTACTTCACATCACACTGTCACCTATATGGTTGATTGATTGATTTCTAGGACAGGCGACATTGCATTCATGTCTCAGACAAACACTCGTTAGGATTTTGATCATATTACTGTTACTTATATTGCCAAATTCGGATACACCTCTCTCTCTACTCATTTACTCTTGACTCTAACACACTCCTTCAGCTTCTCCAGTTCCAAGAGGAGCGACGAGTTGCCTTGGCAAGCCTCCTTTAACATCTCCATTCTTCTCTCTGCCTCCCTCTTCTGTGATTCTTCTTCTTCCACTTCCATCGCATCTGCACATCCTTTACTATAATACCCCAGGAGATCCACCATCATCCCCTGAAACCACATTGCATTTCACGTTTCAGCAAACCATCTCTTTCACTCCTCAAACATTTATTTAAGGGGGTTTCATTTTACCTGTCGATGCTGCTTTCTTGACAAATCTCTCACCAGAGTCCTTACAACCTTATTCCGCATGGATCCTTCTTCTTCTTTATCCTTGTTGTCCCCGTTGCAGAACAATAGAGATGAAAACTGATATAGAACTAGCGTAAAGGCTACTGATCCTCGCGCCGCAGCTCTATCCAGTGCTCCACAAGTCCATGACTTCAAGTAAGCCTCAAGGACTCCCTCGTTCTCCTGTCAATCAACAATTAATCTACGATGCCATTTGTTCAAACACTATATATATTGATGCAAGTTTACCTCAGCCGGTTCGAGGTACCCTTGTGCTTCTCCCAAGCATTTGTCTAGACTCGGCAACAGCTCAAAAACACGGGCGTTGGAGAGTGCAGTCCATGCCGAAAGCCGAACAGAAGGTTCCACACATTGATGCAAGTAAATCGACATCTGTCGCCCATACAGCACGTCCCCATACGACACCGCAGCGTATTGCTCCACCAGCATCTCCAGAAATGTAGAGTAACTCTCGAATACGTCAGACTTGAACCTCAAGAGGAGCTCAGTTTCACGGCCGCTACTTTGCCTCTTTTCATCCAGAACTTGTCCATAGAGCTCCTGGAGATACCTGTACAAGTCCCTAGTGTTCTTGTCTTCGATGATATCCATTCCAGCAAGCAGCACGGTGGACAAAGCGTGGAACTTCCAAACCAACGGTACACTCGAAACAGGAGACGGAACCGTTCCCAACCCAGACGCTGACTCAAGTCCTGCAATAAAGAAAACTCCTGCTTTTGCAACTTCAAGCAACTCTGTTGGTTCTGGATCCTCTGCTGAGGTTTTACCAACGTGGACTGCTGAGATGGAGCTGAGGAACCACTGTGGAGGCAAGGGCAGTCTCTGGTGAGCCCACTCTACGATAAGGGAGTCTGATTTTTGGTCCTCGGTTGGCATTTCACCTTCCTCATGTATAGTCTCCAGACCAACCGCAACTTTCTTGGAGTCATTCTCGGGTTCAGATTTTCTCTTTGGATGTAACCATCTACGCTTGAAGTGAGAAGTCAGAACATTGCTCATACGATCATAATCCCCTTCACTGCATTTCCACTCAGACGTTACGGCTCTCTTGTTTGAGTTGATACAGCAGGCCAAGTGCTCTAACGCATGCGGTCCAAGGACATAGTCCAAGGCCTTCTCCACAAGTAAATGATCCCTTGGACCTGCTATCAAGCACATAGCTAGAGCGGAGTTCATCTTATCCATCAAGAGAACAGATCCCTGCGAGTCCAGTTGAGAGATGTGAAGAAAGAGACTCAAAAGACCCGCGTCAGCTTGTGTCAACAGAACTCTCGTTGACCAAAACCCACCGCCGCTAGCTCCCCAACCAAGTCCCACCCCAGGAGCTAGTCCACCTCGTTTATGTATCTCAATGGATTGCATGATGGGCCATTCTGATGCAACGTAATCTCTAAAAGAGCTCCACACCGATGCTAGGTCACCGAGAGACTCTGTGAGTATTCCTTTAGCAAGCACGGAACCATCTCTAATGGACTCCCTTCCCTGAGGAGTTTCCATCTTGGATCTTGCTGATTCTATCAGAGTTTGGATGGACACAATGTTCCGCGTCAACCCATGAAGGCAACTTACAGAAGCTAAAGCTAGTTCCTCATCTTGAAGATTTTCTCTTAGCAAACACAAATATTCCATAAACGAGGAACACTTGGAAGGGTCTTTTGCAACGGCAAAACTAAGAAGCTTGTGCTTGATGATGGTGAGACCAATCTTTGGAACAAACTCCGGCAGCCATGGGAGAGGCTCTTCCTCCCCGTGGGAAGATATTTTATCAAGAACTTTGGAAATTGTACGAATGACACCCGAATACAACCACAACAGAGAAGTAGTGGACACAGAGACACTTTCAATTCCTCTCTCCCACTCGAGTAACTCAGGGGCCAACATTATCCAGCTCAGTGCTGTATCAATCATAGGACTAACATATCTCCAGTCCCAAGCCCCAGATTCATTCCCTCGAATGTTTTGTGAGTACAAGCTAGGAAGTGTTCCAGCAAAAGCCTCAAGGACCAGGTAAGCCTCCTTTGACACAGAAGCAAACTCGCGGATTAGATTTTTCTCCTTGAGCTTTTCAAATGATGGGCAGCTCAACCACAAGCATAGGGCTGGGAACAGCTCTGGGTACTGAGATATGCAGCATCCACTTTGGATACAGACCTTCAAAAACCGGAGTTGTTCAACCATCAAATCAGATGAAAGCTTGCACTTGTGCTTCCCTAACTTCACCCATGAATCAAGAGAGGAGGTGAACTGAAACAAATGCCAAGTGACTTCATTGAATGTCCCATTCTTCACAAACTCCATGCATGTCCTTTTGTCATACCGGGCCAAGACCTTAGTGAAATCAAAAGGAGGGAAAAAAACAAACAAAGGTTACAATAGTTGTAAGGATTAATAGCTTAACGAGGAACGAACATAGCAAGTTTTGTCAAAGGAGGACCAGTATTACCTTTAAGAGGCGCACGGAATAGATCTGAGAAGGAAGAACGTCCATTCTCTTGTTCAACTTGAATCTTTTCACAATTGTTTGCACAAATTTCGGATACTTCAAGATTGCAGTTGTGCATTTTGGAGAATGTCTTGCTATCGCAATAGTAACAGAAATTAGGCATTCTTCGAGCGCTGCTGTTGCTTCTGTCTGAAATCATGAATTATATAAGCCACCAGTTAAGCAACACAACGAGGTAACAAATATATATAGAAAGTGATCTGACCTCGAGAAGGTGATAAATTCTTGGAAGGATATCCATTCTGACAAGACCAGCTGCAACATCTTGTCCGGCCACAAAAACATCTTTCTGGATAGTGTCTGTATCTTCAGTCCCGTCATCCCTGATTTCTTCACGGAAAGGAACAATATTGGAGGGCTTGGCGCTGTACTTCCAGAAGCAACCAGGGAGGAGGCCAAGATCAATCTCCGGCTTACCCCTGAACACAGGAGCCGTGAACATGTCCTTTCCGCATGGTCCCATGTTCTGGAAACAGAATTTATTAGTTTGATCATATTGTCTAACTTCTTTGAACAGAGAAAGAGTAAACTAATACCTCCATGAGATCAAAGAAGTTCTCATTAAGAGAACAGCTGAGTAGACACTGAATCACCTTTGCACATGCTAGAACAACAGAGGCATGGTTGTCATCAAGAGCCATCCTTTTAAAAAAATAAAGAAAAAGAAACATTTCTTTATAAGAAAGGAACAATATGCGAGTTAACTTCACACATAAGTATGGAACTGTTACCTCAAGGCTAAGACAAGGCCAGGTTCTGGTCCGAGGGCATAAGCCCAGATGGCTTCCCAATCGTTGGATTGAACCTTTTGCTGGCCGATACCGCTTTGACAAAGTTTGGACAAAGCTTTGTCGAGTAGAGAAGCAAGCAGATTCAAAGCAAGGCATCTTTGCCCCGGAATCTGACATATCAAATCCATACAAAATAAATGGAAGCTAAAAATGAATATCGACCGTTCTTTATAATGGGGAAGGAAGGAAGGAATCATACCACACTTCGGGTAAGTGCAATAGCTTCTTTGATGGTGTAGCCTGCAGCTCCAGGGTCCCCCTCAGTTCTCAAGAAGTCACGTTCAACGGCAGACATATTTACACCTGTAAACTCTCAAAAAACGTGTAAGAAGAAGAAAGCTTAAGATTATTTTGTCAATCTTGGATTGATCTACTCACCAGTTTCAGGTGGTGGGACAAGAGCATCATTTTCTAAGACATTGCCGTCAAAAGAAAATCTAAAGTCCCTAACAGCCTCAACCCTCTCGGTCCATGTATCCCAGAAGAAGCCTTGGGAAGCTGAAGCTACACTTGCTTCTTTTGGTATTGCTGTCACTTGAGAGGAGGGGGATGGAGTAACAGCCTGCTGACCACCTTGTGGGGAGTGAATATCAGAAGGACCCTCCTCGGAAACCTCAGGAACAGAATGCTTTGGCTTCTTGAGTTTCTCCTGGCCTCGTTTCTTGAGAAATGTTACTAAAGCAGGCTTCATCTTCTCATATAACTCAGCCTGTGCCTCTACAATCTCTTCGTGTGACATTGTCTGCAATCGTGCGTAGTTCTCTGCATTCATTAAACCTTCTTCTTCGTCGTCTTCTTCCTCGACAATAGGGACTTTAGGTTGGGCTCTGCTCCCCACATGCTACAAAAATAAAAAAAAAAGAATAGAAGAAGCCATCAACACCCAACAAGATGAAACCTAAAAGGGGAAAGTGGGGATTTGGGCTTACGGGTCCGTGAGAACGATGACGAGCCACCGGAAAGGGAAGACGGGTGGGTTTGGGAGGCGGCGGCTTGTTCTCCGGAAAACCTTTCTCAACGATGCTCCCAACGAGGCTCGAAAGTGGCGCCATGGGGTTAACTCGTCCGCTACTTTGCTCCTTCTCCGTCATCTCTAAACCCTACTTCTCTTCTCTTCTCTTCTCTTCTGACTTCACCTAAAATGTTTTTTTTTTTAATTAATATGTTCTATTTCTTTAGTGACAAGGAGAAAATTAAAATTTTGCAGGAAAGCCCCTATATAATCCATTAATTATTATTAAACCTATACATGACTACTACATACATATGTGTAATAGGATCCGGAAAACGGTGAGACTAGACAAGATTAGCATGTGTTGGACCAAATTGATAACTGAGTTATCATGACTTTGCAGGTTTTACTTTGATTTCAGTCCTACTTTTATTGGATGTGGTCTGATATGTCCCATTTAGTGAGCTGCTCTGTTGTATGTATTGAATGGGGTTTCTGTGCATTCTGGGAAAACTTTTTATAGTTTACTAACATAACATGATGTTCAGTAGTAGTATACAAAGAACTACCAATACACATTGATCTTACTGTATGTTTTTGTAAACTTAATCTTGAAGAGATGTTTATAAATTGGTTCATTCCTTTTAACTTCTTTCCCAATTATCTGCGCTTTAAGCTTATTTGCAGTTGCTTCGAAGTTTTTACAAAACTGCCTAACAGTAGATTATGGCAAAAAGCCTAAATGCAAAATCATACATAGTTTGTTTATTTAGCCCACTAATACAACACAACATTAAAGTATAACACAAAATAAACTCTTTCTAGACTTGATTAATCTTCAGGATAAAAATGTCTGTGGTCAAATCTTGCCTTTCTTCAGCTATGTTAGGGCAATACATTTGAGACAATCTCAACTGTTCTGTACAAGTTTTGGTTTCCCGTGAACCGATATGACGCACAAGCAGCATCCATATTCGTAAGCTCGTCCAAGAGCCTATAATCATCCAGTTATAGAGTTACATACAAGAATGATAGTAACAAGCGTAGAAAGAGGTGGTGTAACCTGAGGATGAAGTTAAAAGCTGGTGTATGAGGTTGCTGATAGAGGAGGCAAGCTTTGGGTAACTATATTATATACTTCTTTACAGCCATCTATCTGCGACATGAACCAGATTCTCCCGAATTATGAAACTACAAACCAGAAACGCCCATATATGCCTTCTGAAGAATTTCCCAACTTCCATTTGAAAATTCTCCATAAAACGAAACAGAAGAATACTCATTTGTTTGGATAACTTTGTATTGTGAACAAATGTTTCTGAGACCAGCATAACGCAATAATTCCAAAGTTATCACCCTCCACCCGCATTTACAAATTAATAGTATACGCATATTATCATCATTCACTTGTTTCAATCTTATCTTAATGACGAGCCTTCATCTTCTACGGTGTGTGTAAGCAGCAAGGGTGCACAGTGCTCAGAACCAGCTAAAGTTTTGGTTGAATCCTCTCTTTTTTTGCCCCAAATCACAGTGTAGAATCCAAAACACAATACCACTGATCCAATGACACTGCCCACGACACATACATGCAAAACCAATATTCGTTACTACCGTGGCAGTTTATACAGTTATGTAACATGGAACTATGAAGACTTAAAATAAATACTAAGAGCGGAGTTCTATCTTTTTCTGTATAGAAAGTAAGAAGAGGAAAGAGATAATACCTCCCGAGGTGAAGTGCATCACTGAGGAATATAGCACCCATGGCAACTGCGATTGCAATAGACAGTGGCCTAAACAAGGATACATAGACAGGACCCTTCAGATGCAGACCCCATGTGTGTGTAAGCACACTGAATACTGAGGCAAAGACTCCCTGAAACAAAGTGTTTAATGCCTGAGCTTAAAACATAGTCAGTCAGCAATGGAAGCAGATTATAAGGTTTGATTCTCACCGAGTATACGATTGCAGCAAGGGTAATATCCGGTTTAAGCATCCAAGAAGTCCAGTTCCTTTCCGCCAATAAACATATAGGTGCTGAGACTAGCGTTGCAAATAAGTTGTAGAAGAAGACCACTGTTATTTCTTCAGGGTATAACTCCATGACATGAGTCTGAAACCATATACAGCTTCTAATTTAGCAAGAGTTTCATGTGCCACCAACAACCCAGAGTATCTAAGTGTTTATACCTGAACAATATACCAGACTGAAACAAAAAAGAACTGTGAAGCAAGCAAAAGGCCACCAACTATCCAGCTTGACTCTGATGAAGTCAAGTGCTGGTGAAGCGAACTGGTAGGAGATGATGAAAGTGTAAAAGATGCAGCAGATAGAACTTTTGGGCCTTTATACAACACAACAACCAGAGCACCAGATATAGATAGAACTCCACCGATGATTTTAGCTTGAGTCGCAGAGCTCCTTAACACTACTTGTTCCATCCTTTACGAGCCACACAAGGAAGCAGAACCAGTTAAGAGTTACATACCCAATAATGATAGTTATAGTAACAAACCACTAAGGTGGAAGTGAAACCTGAAGATAACTGCGAGGGTGAATGTGAAAGCTGGCGTGAGATTGCTCATAGCAGAGGAAAGAGTAGGAGAACTTTGTTCTACACCTTTAAAACCAACCATCTGCGCCATGCACCTGTTCCTCTTAAGTCAACAAACTAGAACACAAAATACCAGAGACATCCATTAATATAGACGCAGGAGCTATATTATTTACCCGAAAAGCCCAAGTAAGAACATCTCGAAGAAGAGAGGAGACTTAGCTGAAGGTAACTTTTTAGATCTGCATATAAAAAAATGTAAGTTCATCATGTTCTTGAGGAATTTTATACTGAACAAAGGTGAGATCAAGTACCTTCCAAAGATGAGGGCAAGTGGAAGAAGCACAAGTGTTGAAGCAGCATAAGAGTAAAAGATAAAGACATAGAAGTTCAATCCTCTTAACGATGCAGCCTTGTACAGTGTGTTCGACCCAACAGTGGAACACTCAACAGCAAACATTGCAGCAAAAGGCACAACATCTCTGTGAAAGTACCTCCATGCCACTGTCTCTTCTCCTGTTCTTCTCATGACAGATTTGGTGTCTAAATTCCCAGAAACTGTTTGATGAGATTAAAGTGGGCATAGAATCAATCATTGGGTTGGTGGTCATATCCATCATGCTTGCTAAATGGTCATTATTTTATTTATAAGTTGACCAATTGACCAAATAATTCACACCACACATTAACAATATCGCTCTTCCCTCTCAATAATTAAAAAAAAAAAAAAACAAGTTGACCTAATACTTCACACCACACAAGGTTCCAAAAGATCACCCAATCCACATCGTCGACACAAGCAGCATCCAGATTAGTAAGCTCGTCCAAGAGATAGTGATCCTTTTAGAGAGTTACATACAAGAATGATATTAACAAGCGTAGCAAAGGAAAGAGAAGGAGGTGTAACCTGAAGATAACTGTGAGGGTGAAGGTAAAAGCTGGTGTGAGAGGTTGTTGATAAAAGAGGAAAGAGTAAGATAACTATATTATATTCCTTTACAGCCAGCTATCTATCTGCGACATGAACCAGATTCTCCCCAATTACGAAACTACACAACAGAAACAAGCAAATGCCCATAAATCTAGAAATACTTTCTGAAGTTAATAAAAGAGCTCAAATACCTTCTAAAGATTAGAGAGACGTGAAGAAAGACAAGTGTAGCAACGACATAGCTGTAGAAGACAAAGACATAGAAATTCAATCCTCTCAAGGTGGCAGCCTTGAAAAGTCAGTGTGTTAGTTCCAGTCGCGACCATTGCAGTGAACGGCATAACATATGTTACATATCTGCAAAAGAATATCCAGTGCACTGTCTCTTCTTCTGCTCCTCTTGCCATAAGATCTGATGTTCATTACTTCACAAAAATCTCAGAAGTCAGAGTGATTTCAGAAGCAACCATCCTGCAGCTGAAGAATTTCCCTACTTCCATTTGAACATTCTCCATAAAACGAAAACGAAGAAATTTGTTTACTCATTCGTTTGGGTAACTTTGTATTGTGAAAAAATGTTTTTGGGACTAGCACAACGCAATAATTTGAAAGTTATCACCATCCCCCCCCCCCCCCCCCCCCCCCCCCCCCTCCGCATTTACAAATAAATAATATAAGCATATTGTCATTCACTTGCATCAATCTTATCTTAATGACAAGCCTTCATCTTCTACGAAATGTGTGTAACCAGCAAGGGTGCACATTGCTCAGAACCAGCTACAGTTTTGGTTGAATCCTCTCTTGTTTTGCCCCAAATCACAGTGTAGAATCCAAGACACAATACCACTGATCCAATGACACTGCCCACGACACATACATGCAAAACCAATATTCGTTACTACCGTGGCAGTTTATACAGTTATGTAACATGGAACTATGAAGACTTAAAATAAATACTAAGAGCGGAGTTCTATCTTTTTCTGTATAGAAAGTAAGAAGAGGAACGAGATAATACCTCCCGAGGTGAAGTGCATCGCTGAGGAATATAGCACCCATGACAACTGCAATTGCAATAGACAGTGGCCTAAACACGGATACATAGACAGGACCCTTCAGATGCAGACCCCATGTGTGGGTGATTTCACTGAATAATGAAGCAAACACTCCCTGTAACAAAGTGTTTAATGCCTGAGCTTAAGACATAAGCAGCAATGGAAGCAGAATATATAGAAAAGGTTTGAGTCTCACCGAATATATGATTGCAGCGAGGGTAATATCCGGTTTAAGCACCCAAGAAGTCAAGTTCCTTTCCGCCAATAAACATATAGGTGCTGAGACTAGCGTTGCAAATAAGTTGTAGAAGAAGACTACTGTTATTTCTTCAGGGTATACCTCCATGACCAGAGTCTGAAACCATATACAGCTTCCGAATTTAGCAAGAGTTTTATGTGTCACCAACAACACAGAGTATCTACGTGTTTATACCTGAACAATATACCAGGCTGAAAGTAAAAAGTACTGTGAAGCAAGCAAAATGCCACCGACTATCCAACTTGACTCTGATGAAGTCAACTGCTGGTGAAGCAAACTGGTAGGAGAAGATGAAGGTGTAAAAGATGCAGCGGATAGAACTTTTGGGCCTTTATACAGCACAACAACCAGAGCACCAGATATAGATAGAACTCCACCAATGATTTTAGCCTGAGTCGCAGAGCTCCTTAACACTACTTGTTCCATCCTTTACAAGCCACACAAGGAAGCAGAACCAGTTCAGAGTTACATACCCAATAATGATAGTTATAGTAAGAAACCACGAGGTGGAGTGGAACCTGAAGATAACTGCAAGGGTGAATGTGAAAGCTGGCGTGAGATTGCTCATAGCAGAGGAAAGAGTAGGAGAACTTTGTTCAACACCTTTAAAACCAACCATACGCGCCATGCACCTGTTCCTCTAAGTCAAACAAACTAGAACACAAAAACCGGAGACATCCATTAATCTAGAAGCAGGAGTTATATTATTTACCCGAAAATCCCAAGTAAGAACATCTTGAAGAAGAGAGGAGACTTGGCTGATGGCAATTTTTTAGATCTGCATATAAAAAAAAAGTAAGTTCATCATGTTCTTGCGAAATTTTATACTGAACAAAGGTGAGATCAAGTACCTTCCAAAGATGAGGACAAGGGGAAGAAGCACAATGGTTGAAGCAGCATAAGAGTAAAAGATAAAGACATAGGAGTTCAATCCTCTTAACGATGCAGCCTTGTACAGTGTGTTTGACCCAACAGTGGAACACTCAACCGCAAACATTGCAGCAAACGGCACAACATCTCTGTGAAAGTATCTCCACGCTACTGTATCTTCTCTTGTTCCTCGCATGACAGATTTGATGTCTAAATTCCCAGAAACTGTCTGATGAGATTAAAGCTGGGCATAGAAGCAATCATTGGGTTGGTGGTATAGCACTCATGCTTGCTAAATGGTCATTATTTTATTTATAAGTGACACCTTGACAAAATAATTCACACCACATATTGAAAATATATATATCTCTCTCTCTCTCTCCATAATTTTTTTAAAAAAAACTTGACCAAATACTTCACACCACAAAAGGTTCCAATCGAATATTCTAATACCTACACCTTAATCAGCTAACCGAAGAGTTTCTCAACTTCCATCTCAATGATGAAAACTTCCAATCGCATCAGCCTCATCATACAAAGAAAACTTTTCAGATATATTTCTTGGACATCTAATTCTATAAAACTCCATAAGCAGAACCAGTTAGAGTTACATTCGCGGTAGTAACAAGCGTACCTGATATCCACCCAAGTTTATCGCAAAAAGAAAGAGAATGAGGTGTAGCCTGAAGATAACGGCTAGGGTGAAGGTAAAAGCTGGTGTGACATGAACATGATTCTCCCAAATTAAGAAACTACACTAGATAAACCAGAAAATGCCCATAAACCAAGAAACATCACCACATTTTTACTACCCGAGAAGCGCAAGTAAGAAAATCTTGAAGAAGAGAGGAGATTTGACTGAAGTCAATCATCTTGACATACATACATGTAAAAAAACAAGTTCATATTCCTGAAAACGCTTATACAGAGCATCAAAGAGTATATAAGAAAAGATCAATACCTTCCAAAGATGATGGAAAGCGGAGGAAGGATTAGTGTTGAAACAACCTAAGTGTACAAGATAAAGGCATAGAAGTTCAATCCCTTAAAGTAGCAGCCTTGTACAGCGTGTGCTTGAACCAACCATTGCACACTCCACACCAAAACGGCACAGCATCTCTGCTAAAGTACCTCCAAGCCACTGCTCTTCTCCTATTCCTCTCATTTTAGATGATTGATAAAGACAAAGACTTTGCTTTTGGTGATTTCAAGTGTTCTGCAACAATTGCATCAGCTTTAATCTAATCGTAGTACAAGCAATTTATTAACGCATCAAATCCAAGCGCAATGTCATCTACCGAGTTCTACATTATTACTGACCTTTCGATTGATCCAGCAACACAAGATAACTTATCCAAAGGATCCCCAGAATCGCACCAATGTTCACTCGTAAGTGACGGTGAAACAGAGTCAGGAGCTCACGGAAGGCGACTTTGCCGTCGCCTGTCCGGCGATTTCACCATTTGGTGCTGCCGGCGACACGATGACGGTCAAAAATCAAAATAATTGATCCTACGGTTAGATTTCGTATTTTTTTGACACTATGGTTGAGTAAATAGCTCGGAACCGAACCTAGCCAAACCAAATTATTTAAAATCAAAATCGAACCGGAATTTGTTCGTAAGTTGATTGGTTTAATAAATATAAACTTAACCGTAACCAGATCGCCTATCCATTTGGATGATATGTTGGGCTGGGTAGTTCCGCTCATTACTGATCTTATATAAGACCAAAAACATAGGAAACCGTCATTTTTTGTCTTTAGAATTGACCATCAGACACCAACTCGCTCATCCATGCACGTGGGCCCAAGTCTAAAAGCGTTAGTTTAATTTATCTTTTGTTTTTATTTTAACTTTTTTTAGAGAAAAAGAAAAAAATAGAACTTAATCAAGTTTTTGTTCTGAAACTAGTACTTAAGGTCAAAAGTCACAAAAATAGCACTTAATGTTTTATCAAAAGTCACAAACTTAGGGTTTGAGTTAAAGGGTGGGGTTTAGGATTTAGGATTTAGGGTTTAGGGTTTAGAGTTTAGATTTTAGGGTTTAGGGTTTAGGATTTAGGGTTTATGGTTTAGAGTTTAGGGTTTAGAGTTTAGGGTTTAGGGTTTATGGTTTAGAGTTTAGGGTTTAGAGTTGAGAAATGAGGTTTTGGGGATAAGATTTTAAATTTTGAAAAATAAAAAAATTAAAATTTTCAAAGTATACTTAGAAAGGTGATATTTTGGTCATTTTAGTTTTTTAGTGTTATTTTTGTGATATAAACTTAGAAATGTGTTATTTCGGAGATTTGCTTTTTTTTTTAATTTTCAAAGCTTTTACTTTATTACATGTTGTTGTTTTCCAACTTTGCCTCGCACTTCGGAAAATTACAACACCACTTTGTCATTTTCTTCTAGTCTTCCACCATTAAAGCTCAAGAAAACGAAAGGTTAAGATAGAAATAGATAGATAGATAGATAGAGAGAGAGAGAGAGTTCCTTTCACTCTCTTCTTCCTCTGCAAATCTGACAGAGAAAAAGAGTTCATTTACTTCACGGGAGCTTAACTTTTTCTGAGAACCTGGATGGGCTTTTAGGTGAGTGTTTGCGTAATCTCTGTTTCTCTCGATGTTGACGATGTTATTGATGAACTCTTCTTCTTATTCCTCCACTTAACTTGGAGCTCTTGTTGTTTTGTCTCAGTTTCTGTTTCCTGGATCTTGAAGTTGAGATCTTTACAAACATGTCTTGGGTTCGATTCGCAATTGAGCAAAAAGACGGCACCTTTGCGTACCCACCACCGTTTTACAGAGACCCAATTCTCCCTCCGCCGTCTCCTCCACCACCGTCCGGTAACAGAATCAGCCCGGCGGTTCTCTTCGTTATCGTCATCCTAGCCGTCTTGTTCTTCATCTCCGGCCTTCTTCATTTGCTCGTTAGGTTTCTCATCAAGCATCCTTCTCCTGCTTCTGCTTCTGCTTCCGCTTCGAGGTCTAACAGATACCCAGAGATCTCAACCAGCGATGCTCTTCAAAGACAGCTTCAGCAGCTGTTCCATCTCAACGACTCTGGTCTCGACCAAGCCTTCATCGACGCTTTGCCTGTTTTTCACTACAAAGAACTGGTCGGTGCCTCCAAGGAGCCTTTCGATTGCGCGGTTTGTCTCTGTGAGTTTACTGAGAAAGATAAGCTGAGATTGTTGCCAACGTGTAGCCATGCCTTTCACCTGAACTGTATTGATACTTGGCTTCAGTCTAACTCGACTTGCCCTCTTTGTCGTGGCACTCTCTTCTCCCCTGGCTTCTCCATGGAGAATCCCATGTTTGACTTCGATGATATAAGAGAAGACGAAGAAGAGCGTGTAGCTGAGAAAGCTATGGAGATTCAAGAAATCGTTGTGGAGAAAGGGGTTTTACCGGTGAGGTTAGGGAAGTTCAAGAGGCTTGACAATGTTGGTCAAGGACAGGAAGGTCATGATGCTGTAGGAGAGACTAGTAGTAGTAATCTAGACGCAAGGAGATGTTTCTCAATGGGTTCGTATCAGTATATACTCGGTAACTCGGAGCTTAAAGTACCCTTTTGCAACGATAGGCAACTGCGTTTGAAACCTCAGGACAAAGAGTCAGCTGAAGAGAAGAAGATGAGTAGTGTTGTGGCTAAAGGAGAGAGCTTTTCGGTTTCAAAGATTTGGTTGTGGCCAAAGAAAGACAAGTTCTCTTCAGATGCTCAAAGGAGGTTGCCTTCTTCTTCCCTTAACGTCGATGATCTTCCAAAACTTCCATGGATGGAAGAACGTAAGAAGCTGGAGAACGGTGAAAGGTAGTAAGTATCTTTTGCTCATTTTTTCAGTCCGAACCATTGATAAGGTTTTAGAGGGTTTACTGATTATATCTTGGGGGTTTGACAATCATATGTTGTAACATAATGTTATAAGGTTTATAAGAAATTCATATTGCATCTTGGTTGTTAATGATATGAGATTAACGTTAATTAGGCATGCTCAACAATAGTGGATTCCAAAAGACTGATGCTTTATCTTTAATTTTTCTTCACTTTAGAGTCACTGGTTCTCTCTTCTTTCTTCTTTTCAATAGACTTTCCTTTACTCTCAAAACACATTCTCTGTTCTTGGTTACATATGAATTTTATTTACTTTCAAGTTACAAGTATGGATACAAATTAAAACTTGACTTTGTGTTCACACAGAATCTAGTTTTTGGTGTAGGTTAAGAGTTTTTTTTTTGGCTCTTTGTGTTAAGCCAAAACAAAAATGAAATCTTGCATAAACCAAAGTACCAACTACCTTTAAGACTTCAAATTTCAAAAGTATGTGGCACTAATGGTTTATGTTTGTTGTTGTAGGGTTGGTATGTTCTTTGACTCTTAAAAGATATATACCATCCCCCACTGGATTTTGATTGATTGAACCCGATTGAATAAAGAAAATTTTAAAGAAAAAATGAACAATTAGAACTCATGATGGATCCATGTAATATCTTGTACTATGAAACAGTAATGCTAATAGTGTTTTTTTTACTTATGTTCTAAAGATCGGTTTACATGGTAATTTGGTCATAACTGAGACAATTTTATTAAAATCTGATTTATACAATTTAAATTAGTCTAAATCATTTTAAATTGGTTCAAATTTTTTTAATCTTGTTAAAATTGATTTAAATTGATCTAAACCGGTTAAATCAAATGATGGCTATTTTAGCACTCATTGTGTTTCATAGGACATCTCCAACCATGACACCAAATTTGGTGATGAAATTACACATAATTTGGTGTTGAAATTACACCAAATTTGGTGTTTTAGTGTCAAATTCTTTTTGTCATCTACCATGACACCAAATATTACACCAAAGATAATAATAATCCTCGTATATATTAATTGAGAAGTCACTTAAATGATTTCTACTGATGTGTCGCTCATATGAGAGATTTTCAATTAATTGTTATAATTTGATTGATTGATTGTTTATAGAGTGTGTTACCAATTAAGACACATTTCTGTCTTTTTTGACAATATAAGACACTTTTCACTTGAGGAGCACATTCCTGGTTCCCAAAGTAATTTTTGGACCAAAATGCCCTCTGCTTGACAAACAAGACAGTTTTTTTTTTTTTTTGATTCGGTTGAGTTAGTGGAACCCGAGCCTTTTGCTATGACTTAGAGCATGTTTAACGCATGTTCTTAACCAGTATTTCTTATAATAAAAGAATTAAGAATAAATCAAAAATAGGAAAGAGAAAGAAGAACGTTTCTAAAACAACGATCTTAAGATATAGCTACTAACACAATTCATATACGTGGCATTCAGTAATTGGTTCTCTTTTTTACAGAAAAATGAAAAACAGATAAATTATTATAATATTAATATTTTTTTTTCTTTTAGCAACTCTTAACGTTTCTACCCGTTGAACATGCTCTTAGTTTCTTTGTATGAGTTATGAAGGTATGTGAGAATTAATTATGGCCACAAGTTTAAAAATTTTAAAGAAGATCCAATGGGTTGCGCAAAAAAAAAAAAAGATCCAATGGCTGGAAAAGTAAGATTGTCATAAAAAAAATGAAAGCACGTACAAAAATAAAAGAGAGTGTGTATACTTTGACTCTTTTTATATCTAGCAAAAGAGTATTTTATACTAAAAGTAACTTTTAAAATTTCCCAACATATTATACATGTCATTATTTTATATCCTACTATATAAATAAATATATAAACACATAAATCAAATTATTAATTTTTTTCTTTATATTTTGATATCCATATGTATATATGTATTTTAATATTTATAAAAATCAAATTTAAATTTCATATTGTGTATTTTGATATTTGTGGACACAATTTTGTGGATACATTTTTTGACACATTTGAAATAGTCGTGGGCTTGTGCTTTGTGGATAGCATTTTGGTATTTTGTAGACTTGTGTTTTGTGGATAGCGTTTTGGTATTTTGTAGATACATTTTTGATGGACAAATTCAAAATATCCAATGATATGGCAGAGACATTTAGTGTAAAAAATTTTATGGACAAGATTTTATGGACAAAAATCTCAATCTTACAAATTTTATGTACAAAATTTTGTGGCAAGATTTTTGTGGACAAAGTTTGTAGACAAATCATACAGAGGTTCAAAGTAACAGTCCCTGATTCGACGCCTTTAAAAGAGACCTTAACAAATTGATAGAAACTTGTAAAACTTAACGACTGCTTCAAGCTGAACCTAAGTATGTTCCAGCATCTAAAGTCTAAACATATTTCACCCTTAACTTGAAAGTTTTGTTGTTCAGAAAAAAACAGTGACTGGATCCATTCACATCTCTCTTTTATTGCAGGTTGACATCATTCACCCTCGTTGTCACCAGCCGTGATATAGTAACAGCTTGACATCATTCACCCTCGTTGTCACTTGCCACTCTCTTTTTCTCCTTCATGTGCTTTGACATAAAGGAAAGCCAACTCCACCTTACTGCAAAGACACATTCCCTTAAATCAATAAAAATGAATTTTTTTGAACTAAATTATGCTACTCTTTCCAAATGTTCTTCAAAGTTACAAACTTTCAACAAAGTGTGAGAGACATTATCAAGTATAAGCAAAGAAATGACGAGGGGAATGATTAAAAACTCACTTTTTGTCGCTTAATTACATTACTCTGGAAAGTAGAAGCTCAAGGTTCTTCCATGGACCCACTTTGGAAACAATGCCCGTAGTTGTTTCCTTCTTCTTTTTTTGCTTAAAAGTTGTTTCCTTTTAATCACAAAGTTTGGTATTCACGCCACCAATCAGAGCATGGACACGCTGGGTAAGTGGGTTTGACGATAAATCTTGTGGTGGAGGATTGCGATGGCTTGGACACAGCGAGCTTTCGTGTATACACTACTATTATAGATCTATAGACTAGATCTACAACTCTTGACGAAGGTGTATTGTATGAAAACCAGAAAATAGATTTGCATATATGCTACTATTATACTACTATTATAGATCTATATATCTTCAACTATTGAAAGGAGCAAAAAGATAAAGTAGACAAAATACAAACCTCCGATGACAAGCTTCTGTGAAGTTGGTTGACTAAAAAGCTTTCCCTTCTTCTTTCGATTTGGCCATGGTTCGCAATTTACAGAGAAAAAAGGAAAATCATAGAGGTTGGAGTATTAGCAGAAGAAGAGCAAAGTAAAAAATTGAAATCAAACAAGCTTCTGCAAAATCACCTTCTTCACGTTCTTCTTCAACTTGAGGGAGATGATGAAAGAGAATCGTGGCAATAAGGGTTCAAGAAACCAGAAAAATGATTTTGAATTTTAATATCGAGATAGGAGAAGAGATAAGAGTAAATAGTTGTGTATTTTGTTATCTTTTTATTTATGTGTTTAATTGGACGAATTGGTTTAGTTAGAAAAAAGAAGAATGATGTTAGTGGTAGTTGAGGGTATAAGGGACAATGAACTCAAAGAAAGTGTGTCACCAGCAAAAAGTGTTTGTATGTGTTAACAATGTGTCTTATAGTGTAGATTTTTCTTGTTTATATATGATGAATTAATATAATTTATTTATAGAAACAATTAAATATCATAGATTATATTATATAAATTGATAATATACATTTAAATACATATGAAACTACATAAACAATTATAAAAATGGTTTTTAATATATACATATATTAGTCGTGAATACAATAAATCATAGATTCCAGAAAACTAATTAATGTAAACCTAATAATACTCCATCCATTTCAAAATGTTACATATTTTAGATTTTTTTAAACATTTTAATAAAAGTCTAGAACACATTAAATTTGCATAATTTTTTGTGATTATCTTTTTCCATAATTTTAAACCAATAAAAATCCAATAAGTGCAATTAATTTTTTTGAACTTTGCAATTAGTTAATAAAACATGCATTGAAAATGCAAAAAAATAGATCTTTTGAAACAATTTTTTCTCTAGAATATGTAACTTTATGAAACGGATTGAGTATTAATTAAACTCACTCATTCAATATATATATATATATATGTTCTAAAATGTTTCAAATGAATGCAAAACAATCAAATATATAATTTTAAAAAAATTCTCATCATTTTCCAATGACAATGTGATATCATAGATAGGTTATCACTTTTAGAAATAATTAAAATATTTTTATATTTAAAAATATAAAAATTATATGGTAAGTCATTTAAAATTATATTAATGAAGAAATATTATTTAATTCATCTATTAATATATGGCAAGTCATTTAAAATTATATTAATGAAGAAATATTATTTAATTCATCTATTAATATAAACAGATGAATTGAAATTATTATATGGTAAGTCACTTAAAATTATATTATATGGTAATTCATTTAAAATTATTATATAGTAAGTCATTTAAAATTAAATTAATCAAAGTATTTTTCACATGTTTTTCCTAGAGCTAATACTCTATTAATATAAATCATATTGCTTTGATTATAATAAAATTAGCATGCTTGTTTGAATAGTAAAAAATAAAGGAGACATAAATAACAAAACATGAGGGAAGAATAATTAAATATATATGTTTGTTGTGTTCTTGGTTCTTTTATTTTCTTATGTATTTAATTTTATTTATTTGTCGAGATGCATGTATTTTTTGTGTTACTATAAATTGTGAATTAATTAGTTTTATGTGTTTTTAAAACATTGTGATAAGTTGAGTAAGACAAATCAATAAAAATGACATGTTCTACAATTGTTAAAGTCTTTTTTTTTAAGTCAAAGATAGAAAATATAATGTAAATTGCAAGTATGATAAATTATTTAAAAATAATGAGATGTATATTTTCGGTATAATAAACTTATAAAATGTACAATAATAAAATTTTAAAAAATTTTATACAAATAAAAATATTTTATTTTGATATAATATTGGATCTCACATTAATATTAAGTATATATGCCTAAAAAAACAACATTTCGTTATTTTAAAATTATTATTTCTTATTTATTAATCAGATTTCATTAAAATATGTATGTTTTAAAGGAAGAAATGGTTTGTTAAACCCATTTAAGTTTTATGTTAAACACTAAATAAAAAATGAGAGAGAATGTATGATTTTTGATTTGACAAAATTATGAGAGAAATTACTTAGACTAACATTTTTGTAATACATGTTTTCATGTTTACATTACCAAATTTATCCTTGGCTTTAAAGAGATAAATCATACTATATATTAATTGAGAAGTCACTTAAGTGATTTTTTCTTATGTATTTTTAATAGGTAAAGTTTAAAAAAATAGTTATAATTTGATTGGTTGTTGACGTTTAGTAACTATTTATTTTAATCAGATCTAAAAATAAAGGGTAAATATAGAACTAATTGTACAATTAGAGAAATAATATATATGTTTTATCAATTTATTTTTCTTTATCAATTATTTATATATAATTAAATAAATTACTTTAACTTTTTTTGTTGAAAGAAATTTAATGGTTATATATTCTTATATAAAAGAAGTAGATTTGTAGGTAAAGAATTATTAGAACTTTTTATGTTTTCTAAAGTCCACACAAAAACGTTTACAAAATATCTTCATGATAAAAGCATCTGATCATTGTATTGGTCCTACACAAAAAATCTCATTATTATTTCTTGAAAGCTAGAGTTTCCCGGGTTTTTTACGTGTTAAAATAAAATATAAAGTAATTCTACAACTAATTATCTGAATTAATTATAATATTGCTTTTTGGTAAGAGATATATTTGTAATGACTAAGGTTTATGTTGTTGAACTATTTTAAATCTCACATATCTTCTAAAAATAAATACTGAAAATTTAATTATCCAACTATTTTAAATTAAAAATTAAAATTTTAAAATTTTAATTATTATTCAAAAATTATAGCAATGTAAACATAATATATATTTCTTCATATAATATAACTACCCGCAAAATTTCGGGCAAACATCTAGTATATATTATTTGATGTTTTCAGTTTTAATATTTCTTATACTTCTATTATTAGAAATTAATAAATAATTTTTTTTTGTCATCAATATAAACACAAACTAATATAGATCCTGTGCACCAAATCGGTAGCTCTGCATCCATGTGAACGACATAAGACGGTTGAATCCTTGCACTGCGTGCTAGACTGTCCGCCTTTGAATTTTGCATCTGTGGTACATGAATAATCTCTGAGCTCAAGAAGATGTCTTTTAGGGTCTTGATATCGTCCAAATAACTTGCAAAAGCTAGCAATTCTTGTAGTTTTGAAACCATCTTCACCAATTGAGAACAATCTGTTGCAAATATAACCTGAAACTGACGTAAATTCCTCATACACTCCATTGCCCAAAGTAACGCTTCTACCCCTGCGTGAAGCGGGCAAAGACTATTTATTTAGTATATGTGCATCAGCCCAAAGTGTTGATTCTGTTTCTGCCAACCTAAGCGTTTCCAGAGGATCAATATCTAGATTACTGAAAACCTTGTTACTAAATTCAGTTTAGCTTAACACGCCGAGAACATGGGTCGAGGATAACTAAATAGAAAATAGTTGAATTGTGTAATTTTGTGTAAGTCGGTTTGTAATCGGATCCTTATCTTTGTTTTCAAGTATATTTAATTTATTTGTTTTTTTAAAAAAAATTTTGGTTGAGAAAGAAAAATACTTATTTTTAATACTAGTTAATTATGATATTACAAACTATGAGAAATGTTACATAGACGATATTACAGCTGGTAATTCTATCTATCTTCTACCAAAGATCCAAAGTTCAATGGTTTGGCTTAGGGGACAGGAACTCACGGTTCTTTCACAAGGTGACGCAGAGTCGAAATGTGAGTAACACCATCAGGAGGATAGTCACTGCAGATGGACGGATCCTTACATCTCTCCCAGAGATTAAAAGTGAAGCAGTCTCTCATTTCGAAGCTTTCTTAAATGACTCTCACGAGTCTGGGACGGATGTTACTCAAGAAGAGATTCAGGATTTAGTGGACTACAGATGCTCTTCTGCAGATACAGCTCTGCTTATGAAACCGGTCTCAGAAGCTGAGATTAAGGATATATTATTCTCTATGCCATCTAACAAAGCACCAAGACCGGATGGATACCCCATGAAATTTTACAAAGCTGCTTGGCCAGTGGTTGGGAAGGATGTAGTGTCAGCTATACAATCCTTCTTCATTTTTGGTTTCATGCCTCATAGTGTGAACGCCACTCTGTTGTCTCCGGTCCCGAAGTCTGCAGATGCGGAAAAAATGAGTGATTACAGACTCATTGCCTGCTGCAACGTGATCTACAAAGTAATATCAAAGCTTCTGGCTAGGAGACTGAAGGCTACACTACCGGAGGCAATTGAATTGAATCAATGCGCTTTCGTTGAAGGTAGACTGCTTTCGGAAAATGTCTTATTGGCTACTGAGCTTGTAAAGGACTATCACAAGTCATCGGTTTCCTC
Organism: Brassica incana; assembly: GCA_945779075.1. Lineage (NCBI taxonomy): Eukaryota > Viridiplantae > Streptophyta > Magnoliopsida > Brassicales > Brassicaceae > Brassica > Brassica incana. Next base: position 114,898 of record CALZFW010000021.1, on the reverse strand, counting down.
TAGATCAGCTATTAAGCTCGACATCTCCAAGGCATTTGATACAGTGAAGTGGACCTTCATAGAAGACACCCTGGAGCTATGAACTATCCTGATCTCTTTGTCACTTGGATCATAAAGTGTATTACGACTGCGACATTTTCTGTGTCTGTGAATGGAGAATTGGAGGGGTTCTTCTCGAGCTCACGGGGAGTTTGGCAAGGCTGTTCCCTCTCCCCTTACATCTATTTTATCGTTAGCAATGTCCTATCCAAACTCCTCAACAAGGCTGTTGTAGAGGGGAAGATAGGGTATCATCCTCAGTGTAAGGAAGTTAACCTGTCCCATCTAAGCTTCGCTGATGATATCGTCGTCTTCACTAACGGCACCCCTGATTCTCTAAAGGGTACACTGGGGGTGTTTGAAGAGTTTGCTCGAATTTCCGGTCTCCAGATAAATGTTTCTAAATCGACAGTCTTCACGGCAGGCAGGGGAAGGGTGGCTCTTGAAAGCGAAGCAGCGCTTGCTGGCCTCTCCGTTTCAGCTTTGCCAATAAGGTACCTTGGCTTACCTCTCACAACTAAGATCATGACCCGGAGTGACTATGACCCTTTGATAGTGAAGATACGAGCCAGATTCATGTCCTGGACAAGTAAAGCCCTCTCATATGCTGGGAGACTCCTGCTTATCAAGTCAGTCATCGCTAGCATCACGAATTTTTGGTGTTCTGCGTTCTGTCTACCTCAAGCATGTATAGATGAGATTGAGAGTATGTGTTCAACGTTTCTGTGGAGCGGTTCTCCAAATGTCACTTCAAGGGCAAAAATTGCATGGGAAGAGGTATGCTTGCCGTATGAAGAAGGTGGGTTGGGAATCAGACGTGTGAAGGAGGTAACCACTGTATTTGGTCTCAAGCTCATCTGGAAACTATTCTCTTCCTCGCACTCTCTCTGGGTTAAGTGGGTGAAACATTACCTGCTTCGCCATGAGACGCTATGGGATGCTAAAGATACTGCAATCGGTTCTTGGGTCTAGAGAAAACTCCTAAAACATCGTCCGTTAGCAAAGCAATTTATCAGAATGAGTATCCAGAATGGGCGTTCTGTTCGGTTCTGGACCGACATATGGCTTCTGCAAGGTAGACTGATTGACGTAATGGGTGAGATCGGAACTCAGAAATTAGGAGTTGTGAGGAACGCAAGGATTTGTGATGTATTTGTTGATGGAGATTGGTGGTTTCGCAGGTGTCGTGATCGTATCTTTAAGGAGTTAGTTCATGATATCAAAGACTTCCCCTTGCAACTGGTGGAGAATGTCTCGGATGAGGCTCTTTGGTGGAGTGGTGAAGGCTCATTTGACGTTAAATTCATCTCCAGCACTACGTGGGATCTGATTCGGAAACGGGGAGACAGTGTTGATTGGAGCAGGCTGGTCTGGTTCCCTCAGGGTGTCCCACGGTTTGCTTTTATCCCCTGGTTAGCTATCAGAGATAGGCTTCCTACTGGCCATCATACAAGCCAATGGGGCCAACCTCAAGGCTGTCTATTTTGTGGAGAACCAGATGAGACAAGGGATCACTTGTATTTTGCTTGTCCATACACATTTACACTATGGATTCGCGTGGTCGGGAACCTATTTGGAAGAGATCTTGATCGTGATTGGGAAACTACCATGTTGTGGCTCTTGACAGGATCCTACGACAGCCTCACATATATTCTTCTGAGGTTGGTGCTACAGGTATCTATCTATTACATCTGGCGCGAGCGAAATGAGAGGAAGCACAACGGTCTGGCAAAGCCTGTTGATCATCTGGCCCGGTTGATCGACAAGACAGTTAGAAACCGGATCACATCTACTGGGTACTCGAGGAAACCGAAGCTACAAGGTCTTATGAGGCGTTGGTTCGAAGTACATACCACTTAATCAGTTTACTGCTTTCATTCTTTTATTCTTAAACTCATAAAAGTCTAGGCATTTGTATATACATTTTAGAGAGGTGATCAATAAATTTGAAACTTCATCAAAAAAAAAATTCTATCTATCTTACGAGGATTTGCGTCTGACTGCATCACCTTGTTCCTCCCTATGAGATATATTCCTCACAGTACTCCTTGCGTCATGCCGAATATATGGTAAGTCATTTCTCCAATATTCTGCATAATTTGTTTTTTGTGGGAATTGAAATCTAGACTTTATTGTGTAGAAAAATTAATGAACTCTTGGTCAAACCACTGGACCAATGGGCTTCCACGAAGAAAAATAGTTTAATCAAATGTTGCATTACATTCTTTAAGTTTAAATTTTGGATTTTTCCGAGGGGTGTTCAATCCGGTAAAACCGAACCAATTAAAACCGAACCGAACCGAAATAGAAAAAATGGTTTGGATTTGGTAGTACCGAATATACCGAATGGATGTCATTTTTAAGAAACCGCGGTATATGGATATGGTTTGGTATATAAACCGATCAAACCGAATAAACCGAATAAACCGATCAATTAAAATATAATAGTATAAGTATATGTAAATTATATAATATAATTATTAATGTATACCTAATTTATTTTATTGGTATGATCTTCCTACTTAAATGTTTATTTTAGTTATTTAATATTTTATTTTAAGTTCAAAATTTTTTTTTAATCAAATTTAAAAAAACATATTTTTTACTTTTTTTGTTTAATAGTATTATGGATTACTGATATTTCTTACTTTTATTCCATAAAACTATTATTGTTATTAACTAAATATGTTTACTGATTATTTAAATAGTAAAATAAAAAATAGATTATTTAAAAACCAAAATATCGCCATGTTATAATTAAATTTAAAGCCGATATCTAATCTTATAACGTAAAATTCAAAAAATATTTTAAAAGATAAATATATTTACAGTTTTTTGGTATAAAACCGAATAAACCAAAAACTGACGGTATATAAACCGAACCAAACCATATTAAATATGGTTTTAATATGGTAGCTATTTTTTATAAACCGAGACACCGAAAAACCAAAAAACCGAACCGAACCGAAACCGAACCGATATCCGGATTGAACACCCCTAGGTGAGTGACAGGGGTGTTCAATCCGGTAAAACCGAACCAATTAAAACCAAACCGAACCGAAATAGAAAAAATGGTTTGGATTTGGTAGTACCGAATATACCGAATGAATGTCATTTTTAAGAAACCGCGTTATATGGATATGGTTTGGTATATAAACCGATCAAACCGAATAAACCGAATAAACCGATCAATTAAAATATAATAGTATAAGTATATGTAAATTATATAATATAATTATTAATATATACCTAATTTATTTTATTGGTATGATCTTCCTACTTAAATGTTTATTTTAGTTATTTAATATTTTATTTTAAGTTCAAATTTTTTTAATCAAATTAAAAAAAAACATATTTTTTACTTTTTTGTTTAATAGTATTATGGATTACTGATATTTCTTACTTTTATTCCATAAAACTATTACTGTTATTAACTAAATACGTTTACTGATTATTTAAATAGCAGAATAAAAAATAGATTATTTAAAAACTAAAATATCGCCATGTTATAATTAAATTTAAAGCCGATATCTAATCTTATAAAGTAAAATTCAAAAAATATTTTTGAAAAGATAAATATATTTACGGTTTTTTGGTATAAAACCGAATAAACCAAAAACCGACGGTATATAAACCGAACCAAACCATATTAAATATGGTTTTAATATAGTAGATATTTTTTATAAACCGAAACACCGAAAAACCGAAAAAATTGAACCGAACCGATATCCGGATTGAACACTCCTAGGTGAGTGTCACTTTGGGCTTTTTAAAAGAAAAATAATCATTCGTTAATTTCATTAATTAACGCTTGTATTTAAACTGATTACGCGTAGTTCTACAAAATTGATTTCTCTACATCTTGTAAATATTCTTTTCCTAATTTCAAAACTTTGATCTTTAGATAGGGGATTGATATTGGTTTTTCACGTTTTGTATGTTTATGGTATATTGAAAAGCAATGGTCTAGTCTATGATCTTTACTACCTACACCAAAGGACAATAATAGATTCGTAATATCATTAATTAGATGATTATTACGACGAAAATATTATGTATCTTTTTTCTTCTTTTGCATCTTTCTGTTTAAATTTATAGAAAGAAATGTTATGCCAACATAGTCGAAGATATTATTCAACGTAATGTGTATCCCATATCATATGTTTGACCACAATAAATGCTTTGCTATAGAAATGTATGAACTTTTATATCAACGTTTGCGTAAGTTACTTAATACTTTTTTTTTTTGGAAATACTAGACGTTGATCTTTTTTTTGCTAAATAATACTAGACGTTGATTTTACCCCCAAAAAAATCTAGACGTTGAATTTTTGACATTAGCGCAGACTATGAATAAAATTGTCTTCATGATGTTTAAATGGTTGTATTTACGACTAAACCGGAATTAATTTGCAAAACCAATATAAGTGATGATGAAAATAACCATCCGGTTTATTTGCCTTGGGCAACAAGTCCCAACGATATCGCCTGTAGATTTTGCATGAGTTTCTTGTGAACTGTACAGTCGATGGCAAATCTCGAAATATCTTGAGATAGTTCAAACCTATATGTAATTTTAAGAAGAATTCTGACGTGGCTTATAACAACTAACTAGTACGGACCGCCGAAAATTCATTTTTCTGTGAATAGCAAATTATGAGAGAAAAAACGATTGAGAAAATAAAATAAAATAAAAACGATAATTTAATGTTAATTAATTTTGACCTGATAAAACGGCATATTTATAGTTTAATCCGATTTCAAATTTATCCATATACTGTTTTTTTTTCTCTTTTGTAAAGATAGGTTTATCCATACTGTTTAAATATTACCAGTATATATGCATTGCTATTGTTTGTGTTTCTACTTATTAATTATTTTATGATAATATATCATCAAAATTGAAATTATACACAATTTAAAAAAAAATTATCGTTAACGAAAATTTTAATTTATTAATCTGTGATAAAAAACTCGCACTATTATAAGTCATAGATTTACTTAAAAATCTTCTACTTATCCAAAACATAGAAGACATTAATTGACTTTTACCCTGATAAAACGGCACATTTATAGTTTAACATGATTTCAAATTTATCCCTACTGTTTTTGTTTTGTAAAAAATCAATTTATCTATACTGTTTGAAAATTATATATATGAACATGCCATATCGTTCGTTTTATATTGTCGGTGTTTCTAATTTTCACTATCTAAGGATAATTTATCTTCAAAAGTAAATATATAGAAAATTACTAGTTTTTTCTATCGTGAACAATATGCTTAAATTATTTATTTTGAGATAAAAGACTAAGATGATTCTAAATTGCAGATATGCTTAAAAACCTATTGTATTCAAAACGTATGGGACATTTAAATTTTTTCTTTATTGTCAAGAAACATCATAGATGATTTCTTTCCTTGCTGAAGAAGATGTAAATTACATTAAATACGAGTTTAAATTGGTGGTTATCAAGACAAATAAATATGGTCAAAATGATGTGGATAATTCCCAAAACGTTCAGGAAATCGAATTAAATTAAGCGTTGAATAAGTAGTAAATCAATGAATTACAAAAAAAAAAAAGAGGAAAAAGAGATTCGACGAAGATTTATGTAATTAGAGGAGAGAATATCGTAACAAACTAAATATTGACTCCTTGACTCAAACGTCTCTCCTATCTAATAAATCCATTCTCCTCTCTCTCTCTCTCTATATATATATATATAAATACATGTGTGTGTATGTATCGAACCCATACATTACACCCGAAACGCTCTCTTCTCTCTCGATTAGGTTTCCTTCTACACTTGCTCTTCTTCTTCATCAATCTCGCTCTCTCTTCGTTCCGATTCCACAATGGTTGACGCTAAACAAGTCCGCTTCATCGTCGGAGTTATCGGTACGATCATCTATTTCGCTTTATCGATCAGCTAATCTCTGTTTTATCCGAATCCGAACAATCCATGTACTCTTGTATGTTTAGAGCTTTTTACCTACTCTAATGGTTTCTCTATTCTTCGAAACCGTTATTATGCTCATGAGATTTGAAGGCGAACAAGTAGTTATATCATCGATTGTTAACGCATATAGAGATTCACGTTTTATTTGTGTGTAGAGCTTGATTCTTATGGTGGATCTCTTTATTTGATTTGTGATTCTATTTTTGAGCTCGATGGATCTCTAATGGCGAGTCGATCTCTTTGTTGATGCAGGGAACGTGATCTCCTTCTGTCTCTTCTTCTCGCCAGCGTAACTTCCCTTATCCTCTCGTCTCGTCTGTGAACGTTTTGATTCGACGTTATTTGATTAATTAATATTCAATATATGTTACATGCAGGCCGACGTTTTGGAGGATCATTAAGAACAAGTCTGTAGAGGAGTTTCAACCGTGGCCTTACGTGGCAACGATGATGAACTGTATGCTTTGGGTTTTCTACGGACTCCCTGTTGTTCACAAGGATAGTATCCTTGTTACCACCATTAATGGGGTCGGCATGGTATTCGAAGCTTTCTACATATCCATCTTCTTAGTCTACTGTGGCGGCAAGAAAAACTTCAGGGTATAGCTTTCAATCGTCTTGATTTTGATATTTATTGAATTTTTTTTCATTGTTATTGACAGTACTGTTTTATGTGGTGCAGAGGAACATTGGGTTATACCTTGTGGCTGAGGTTATAGCCGTGGCTGCCATTGTTTTGATTACTCTTTTCGCTATTCAAAACGAGTTTGCAAAACAGACGTTCGTTGGTGTCATCTGCGACGTCTTCAACATTGCTATGTATGGAGCTCCTTCACTTGTCATCGTAAGTTACTCTCTTTTTCTCGCTGATCTTGCACTCATGGGGTTGGGGTTTTGAGTAATGATATTTATGTTAATGATTACAACACAGAAAAAAGTGATTAGGACAAGGAGTGTAGAGTACATGCCGTTTCTCTTGTCTTTCGTCAGTTTCGTTAACGCTGGGATTTGGACTGCCTACTCTTTGATCTACAAACTCGATCTCTACGTCCTCGTAAGTGTTTTTTTTTTTTAATTAAAAACTCTGATTCTATAATCTCTAAAGATTGATATTATTTTCTAAACCTTTAATTTGTGTATTTGTAATATCTTGTACAGATAAGCAACGGTCTAGGAACAGCCTTGTGTGCATCTCAGCTAATTGTCTATGGTTTGTACCGCAACGCTACTCCAAGGGATGAGGATAAATCGAAGCCATCGGAGATTGAAATTCCAGGGACGGCCTGATGTTCAACTTATTGATGTGGTTCTTCTCTGCTATGCGTACATGTACATACACATTTGTGTGTATGTATAAGGATTTTTTTTTTTATCTTTTCAGCTTTGTTTGGGATTTGGTAGAATCTTAATAACATTTCTTCTTTTTTAATTGTCTAGTTTCTGGATGATTTTTTTTCAAGTATTGATTTGTCAAATTTATCCTCCTCCCATTGTTTTCACTGAATACGAAGCTTTTGTTTTTCTATTTTTGTAAGTTTATATCCTTCTTCAAGGCTAAGCATTGAAACTTGACCAAACAATTTATAAGAAAAGCAAACTAGGGCTCTACATAGATTCTGTTGAGCATTTAATTATTCAACTCTGTCATCTACTATTGACAATTTTTCTTATAGTGGACTAAACTATAGAGTTATAATAAAATAATGACACTTCCGTAAAGTGCAGCTAAAATACATTTTTTTAATCAAAATTGACCAGACGGCAGACACCATAATAAATCTGAAGTAGTTTTCAAAATGGCTCCACCATAAAATGTAACATATGATTCGTATAGAATGTTTTCTTCTTACGTATAAAGAAAGAAAATGGCAAGATCCAAGACTTTTAAGGTAATTGTAAATCCTATACGTGTGCTTAGTATATACGCACACATCCGTAGTTAAAAGTTTCAACACCGTAAGAAAAGTAGAAGAATCAAATGAGTTACGGCCACGTAACTAATTACATGACACGGCGTTTCTTTTTCTCAGGTGTTTCGTGAACTTGAGCTTTGATTCCATACGTTCTCACTTGGAAGTTTTCAAATGCTTCAGAAACTGCTTCCACCTGTTCACATCACAAACCAATAAATAAAATAAGTAAACGTTCCTTTGTGGTTAAGAACAAAGAAAGTACTATTGAGTCAATAAATGTATATCTGATCACAAACCAGTTCTGGTTTCTTGGCATATACTCTCACTATCATGTCTTGAAATGTTGTTGGTAACAAGTGACTAACTCTTTCCTCAGGTATCACAAACTTCTCTTCACTCTCGTAATCCTGTATAAGAAACCCGTCAATCAAATAGTCTTTGAGATTATGGTGTACAAGAACAGAGAGACGATAGTGTACCTTGAAGAACTTGATGCTGAATGTGAAAAACCCCACAAAAAAAAAGAAGCTGGTTAGAATTTTACTCGAGCGCTAACTGAAATAAACAAAGAAGCTAAAACAGTGTTTATTTTCCTTAACCATTCAAGAGGGTTTTCTCTCCCACGAGCTAAATCAATCTTGACATTGGTAACAGCGATATCCTCCTCTTTGAGTGTTAAGCTTGTATGCTTCTGTTATATTAAGAACTGAGATGAGTACTGTAAATAGTTTTCCTCTTATTTAACCAAGTGGTTAAAGATCACAAACCTGAGAACAGACGATATCTTGAGCAGTGACGGCTTTGAAATGTTCGATTTTTTCCTTTGGAACCGCATACTCGTTACAGAACTGCAAGTAAACACGAAGGAAATGTTAAAACTAATTAAGCAGAAAGCGAGGAGAAGATTCTGTACAATTACTTGGTACAGCTGCCTTCTGCGAACGCGGAGTATCAGGTCTTTAGCTTCTGCAAGTTCTTGATCTGGAGCTATTTCAATGGTTTTCAGGATTGTATCGTCCAACTGCAATTGCCGAGAACAAGACTTATTCAGAAAAGACCAAAAGAACTTGTTGTACAAAGGGACGGACTTTGTCTCCTGAGGAAGGAGTGTACCTTCCAGTATTCAGCTGGGTCGTCAATGTTAGTAGAAATCCCCAAGTAATCGTTGGCTTTGACCATAGCATCTACTATCATAAGCTCTATTGCCTGCAAATGAACGGGAAAGAAACAAAGTGAGAAAGAGAGAAGAAGACATAGAGAAGGAACAAAAAGAATGACAATGGTACAACAATACCTTTACTTTCGGATGTGTGTAGACAGTTCGATAGAGATCAGCACGTGTTGCAAATAACTTGTGAACATTACGGTCTGCAAAATTCACTTGGTTTTACGAGGGTGTGGAGGCAAATGCAAATTCAGAATATATCAGGTGAAAAAAAAACTCACATTCCTTAGCGCGATAGCAGATTTCATTGTCCATGACTCTCATCGTCTCTGTCAGTCTAGGAAGTTCTGTGAATTAGCAAAGTTTCGCAGAAAATCTGAAATGAATGTAAAGTAGAATGAAAACCTTTGGAACTGAAAGTTGCAACCCAGTCCACAAGCTCGAGAATCACGGACAAGGTAGTCAAACCTATATAATATTGTAGACAAACAAAATTAACTTTGGAAAAGGATTCAAATCTATGGTTCACCATGAGTGAAAAGGGAAAAGCAGTTTCTGTATAACTAAAAAATAAATAGAATTACTTGTCCACATCAATCCCATTTCGACCATTAGCAACAATGTCATACAAGAAACGTTTCTCTGCGTTGCTCTGCATAATATGAGAAAGTGAAAATAAACAAAGCGTAAGTAGTTTTTCATGTTTGAGTAGAACAGAAAACATGACTGTTGTAAAACTTACTTTCAGCTGTGAAAATTCAGTACTTGCTAGGATCATATCCTGTTAAGTAAAGATTTGAGATAATCATCAGGAACGAAGAAAGGAAGCAACAAATATTAGACTGGATTTGTAAAGACTGAATTTAATGTCATCTTTTCCACTTTTTATACTAGAGGCCATTTGAGAGAAGCAAAATAGTGTTGAGAAAGGAAACTACCTTCACTCTTTTCAACATTTGAGCATCAATATCAATGTTGTGCGTGTCCACAATATGGTCAATCATCTTTACAGACATTGACTCATGAGACCTGCATAAAAGAACTGGCATATAAAAAGCTGGACTGCTGGAGACAAGAATACTCTAGATAGCCATAGAAGAAAAAAAATTAAGGCTTCATTCTAATATTACATCAGGTAACACCATGGCATTGATTTTTTGAAGGAATGTGAAACATACCACTCAGAGCCACTCATGACCTTTGGCAGGAACTCACGCTCAAACATATGGCTGAAAGGCCCATGGCCAATATCATGGAGAAGTCCTATATATACAAACATATCAGAAGGTTGGATCAAGGAATAATGTAGTCATTGAGCTAAACAATAGTTACCCGCAAGTCTCACAGTCTGAAGATCATGTTTGTCAATATCGAGCTCCATTCCCTATTAAAAAAAGTATAGCATGTACATCACAATCTTAAACCATACTTTAACCAAAATGTGACTATACCACAGGAAATCTGTAAAGAGCATTTTCAATACCTGGAAATTTTTTAGCTTCTGTGCAGTTTCGCCTGCAAGCCAATACACACCAAGAGAATGCTCAAACCTAGAATGCACAGCTCCGGGGTATACCATGTTTGTCACTCCTGAACAACTCAAGACTCATTGCAGTTAGAACTAGGTTTCGCAGAGAAACAATTAAACGAGACCAGGCTTGCTTATAAAACAAGAGGAGGCAAGTTGAGTTGAAAACGCAAAGACAACTCACCAAGCTGCTTTAGTTCGCGAAGCCTGCCACAAGGAATCATATCAAACAATCAGAACATTGTGGATTCTAACCAATCATGGAAAATTTACAAAGAAAATGAGCACAATCCAAGAACTCACCTCTGAAACTGCTCCGTGTCAATGAATTTTAGGCAAAGCTGCAAATCAAACTTGGCTATCAGTACAGATGCAACACTGATTCAACATTTGGTATGTGATTACAAAGAGTTATAAACCCTAGCCTAGTGGTTTAGAGAATCTCAAAACGCAAGCCAAATTGGAAATAATTCACACAAGAACCTAAATACAAAGAATGATCGCATCACAGACTATATACAATACACTACTGGAAGAATCCACCAGCAGATTCGTTCATCAAATGTGTCCGCGACCTAAAAACTCAGGTATACATATCCTAAACAAGTTAAACCGTCCGCTAAACATCAATCTCTACCAAACGAGCTTCACAAATCACAGCGAGAAATCAACGGCCAAGAATCTATCATCAAGATTCCAACTCAGGAACCGCAAATTTCACATAAAACCTCCATAGAAAACAGTCAACTACGCGAGAGGGGATAACCGATAGGGTTCCGGAGCCTCCTTATCTACGAAACGAACAATTTGGAACGACGGAAAACGAGAAACGGAGAAAGGAGAAGAGACGGATTACAGGATCGAGGTAGATGTTGCCATGAACGTTGTCGTAGACATGCTTGCTGAATCGGAGCTCGTTCGTCGGAGCGCCGGCGGAGTAAACCGGCATGTTTAGGTCGTCGTTGCAATACGCTCCCATCAGTTTTGATTTCACGTCGCTCGCTCCCTATATCTCCGGAGGTTGTAGAGAAAGTGAAAAATGGTAACCGAAAATTGAGAAAGCGATTTGAACTTTTATGCTGCTGCAGGGCAGGAGTTAATAGAGAGAGAGAGAGAGGGAGAGAGAGAGAGAGAGAGGGATAGAATCTTTAAGACCTGTTGACGCTTATACGCGATTGATATTCTTTTATTCCTTTTAATTTGTTAATTAATAAAACTGCAAATAGAGCCCTGAATTTTTATTTTATTTTATGAAAACGGAACTACTTTAAATATTATCTAATTTAACCCTCAACTTCTAATTTTTTTGACAAATAAACCAGGATATTAACCTGGATTATCAGTGTTACAAAAAAGGAAAAAAAAATTTAACTTGGATTATCATGGTTTGGACGTGGCATTAAAGCACACATTTCTTTTAATTTATTCCTATTATAGAGCCTGTGGTTTGTTATGCGTATTGTTTAGGTAAACATGACTTCCTTTGCGTCAAATATAAATGTAGGGCTACGTTATGCAAATTCCCTATTCTAAGATACCGAATTAATAAATAAAATTAAAATTATAAATTTCAGTTAGAGGTGGTTTTGAACTTTTGGTGGTGGTGGAGAAGTGGGTTCATGTGACGGTTCGGAATATCCGGAAGATGATTGTATCTTAACCAAATAGCAAATGGTAAATTAATATCGAACCGAACCGGCTGAAAACCGGAACCAAAGTGGCAAGCGCAAATTATAAGGACGCTTTCGCAACTATTCTCCGGCACAGTAGCAATTAGGGTTCCGATTTGACTTGAGTCAACTCAATCGGAGACGGAGAGAAAGAAGATTCGAGCATCCAATCAGAGCGGGAAAGGCGGCGGAGTAATGGAAGAGCTTCCGAGCATAACCGTGAGTCAGCGCGAGCAGTTTCTAGTGGAGAACGATGTGTTTAGGATGTACAGTTACTTCGACACCAGTGACATCGCTACTCAGAAATTCATGTAAGATCGATCGTTGCTTTGTGCTATTTTTGTTTTTCTGCACAACCTACTGAACTTTAGTAGCGATTTACAAGATGAATCGTACTGATGAAAGTTGTTGATCTAGGGTGGAGATTCAGCGAGACAAGCAGCTGGATTATCTGATGAATGGCTTAAGGCAGCTAGGCCCGTCGTTCTCGTCCTTAGATGCTAAGTACGTATATTCTCCTTTTGAAAAAACGATGCTTTGTGGTTGTAGATATCAAACGTGATTGATCTGTTGTGTTCATAGCTGGAATTTGAAGTTGAAAGTTGATTTTGTTCTGTCAGTTCACTGTGTAGTCATTGAGAGACTTTAGGTGTTCCTTTGAAGTTTGCACAGATTCTTGTCAGATATTCACATGTTCAAGAGTTTGTATGTGTTTTCGGATGCCAATGGATGAATAAGTTGAATTTTTTGGTTTTGGATCTCGAACAGTCGACCGTGGGTTTGCTACTGGATCATTCATTCAATTGCTTTGCTTGGGGAGTCTGTGGATGATGACTTAGAAAACAATGCAATCGACTTTCTTGGACGTTGCCAGGTTAGGCTTCTTAAGTTCTTTCTAACCCAATCGTGGAAACGCTTCTGTTTTTTGTTTTTTTTTTTTCATTTGGTACTTAGTTGGTGTTCACGCATTGCTTGTTCAGGGTTCTGATGGTGGATATGGTGGTGGTCCTGGCCAAGTAAGTATATGTCTGTTCCTTGAAAATGTGTGGATCACTGTAATTTCATGGAAATTTGTTTAAAAAGGAGACTGGATTGTTTTATTGTGCTAGATCTCTTTGGTGTAGTTTAGTTTTTGATGCATTCTCTTATTGTTTGGTTGTAAACCTCCCAAACATGGAAGAGATAGTTAGAATGTATAATTTTTTAGCTTGCCTTTTTCTTCGCAGCTTCCACATCTTGCAACAAGTTATGCTGCAGTGAATACACTTGTTACATTAGGAGGTGAGAAAGCCTTTTCTTCAATTAACAGGTATTCGTTTTTTCTTGATCGTCGGTTTCTTTTTTCAATAAGAGACAACTGATATAGAAGATTGACGTGTGTCTCATAATATTCCAGAGAACAAATGGCTTGTTTCTTGAGACGAATGAAGGATACAAATGGAGGTTTCAGGTTTGATTTTCTTTCTGCTTAAACTTTTTAAAAGGCATCACTTTTACTGATAGCACAATCTTTATGCATTTGTATCGCTGTTTATGTCATAGTAGCTTAAGTCATGTTGGTTTGTCAATTGTTGCTTGTCTCTTTTTCTATTGCATGCAATTTTGTGAGATCAAATTCTGACTTAACACTTGATCGTCAGGATGCACAATATGGGAGAAATAGATGTACGAGCCTGCTACACTGCCATTTCGGTGAGTTTTATCACCTTCCAGTTTCCCGTTTTCTCTTCTTGGGGGCACCAAAACCTGTTAGGCTCAGTTAGACCAACAACTCAGGGCCTATTTTGCTATGTTTCTTCCATTAGGATGTGGTAAATGGTCTAATTATTTCCACACTCGCGCTCATCGGATAATTTGCAGAAAGATCGTATTGAGCACTAAAAGTCTCGCATCGTATGGTTAGCTTTTTCCTTGATATGTTTGACCTCTCTTCTGAAACAGATTGCAAGCATCCTGAACATTGTGGATGATGAACTCACCCGAGGCTTAGGAGATTACATTTTGAGGTAGCTTTTCGTGTTACTTTTATCTCGCATGGTTCAAAGCTGAATTGCTGTTAAGTAGTTGTAAGTTCATGAATTTCCCTTTTAAAGTTTTCTTAACTCACTTTATTTTGAGCAGTTGCCAAACTTATGAAGGTGGCATTGGAGGGGAACCTGGCTCCGAAGCTCATGGTGGGTATGGCCTCTTACTTAAATTCTTAAAGTTGAAGCTTTGATCAAAACTGAGTTTTGCTTCTTTTCCTCGATTACGCGGTTATTCTTGGTTTTACCTATAAGTTATTTCGTGAAAATGTTGAATTGTTACCTTTGCTTATTACCATATAATTTGTTGTTTAGGTACACCTACTGTGGGTTGGCTACTATGATTTTAATCAATGAAGTCGACCGCTTGAATTTGGATTCGTTAATGGTAACAAACAATGCTTGTTATAAGATGGTTAATGAAATACCTTTTCTAGATCATTTTCTTACAAAATAATTCTCTGATGATATTAGAATTGGATTGTACATCGACAAGGAGTAGAAATGGGATTCCAAGGTAGGACGAACAAATTGGTCGACGGTTGCTACACGTTTTGGCAGGTCAATCTTCTAACTCTCCTTGTATCATTCGTAACCTTGTTTATGTTTTTGCATGAGTAGATGTCCTACTCTAAAATTCTTTTATACTCATCTTCTTCTTTTTCTGGTACGTGTTAAAACAGGCAGCCCCTTGTGTTCTACTACAGCGATTTTTTTCATCCCAGGATCTGGCACCTCATGGATCATCACATATGTCACAAGGGACAGATGAAGATCACGAGGAACATGCTCATGATGAAGATGATCTTGAAGACAGTGATGAAGATGATTCTGATGAGGATAGCGATGAAGATTCAGGGAATGGTCACCAAATTCATCATACGTCTACCTACATTGACAGGAGAATTCAACCTGTTTTTGATAGCCTCGGCTTGCAAAGATATGTGCTCTTGTGCTCTCAGGTACAGTTCTTAGTTGCTTTAACACCAGAAAAGAAATCATCCAGCCAAGTTTACCGATGCACACATTTACTTATATGCTCATTTACTTGCTTTTCTGTTTTATACATCTTCCGTTTGGGTTCTTAGGTCGCTGATGGTGGATTCAGAGACAAGCTGAGGAAACCCAGGGACTTCTACCACACATGTTACTGTCTAAGCGGTCTTTCCGTGGCTCAACACGCTTGGTCAAAAGACGAGGACACTCCTCCTTTGACTCGTGAGATTTTGGGTGGCTACGCAAACCACCTTGAACCTGTTCAGCTCCTCCACAACGTTGTCATGGATCGGTACAACGAAGCTATCGAGTTCTTCCATAGAGCAGCATGACCCCTTCTCGTCACTTACGGGAAACTCCTCCGACTGATGGTACGAAAGAGTTTCTCGTTCTGTTGTATGTGTGTGTACTTTTCAACAGAAGTTTTACTAATTTGAACCTTTACATATTGAGTTTTTATTTAAAAATCATATTACGATTCAAAGATTTCGTTGATTGTTGAAAAACTTGCATCCTTCGTTATTGTTTTTAAAGCATTCTCTACCTCACTATCCGAGACATGCATCTCGCATTCTTATGTGAAATTTTAAGTTAAAAGGGCAAAAAGGTTAATGGGACTTGTGTGTGAAAACAAAAGTATAGGTTAAAAAGTGCAACAAGATTAATAGGACTTTTATGTGTAAACAATAGTTGAGTTTAGAAATGTGAGAAATGATAAAGTTGAGTCCCTTTTCACTATATTTATTTAAAAAGTTCGTCTGTCTCGTCTTCTTCCCCAGAGTCATTTTGACCAGAGAGAGAGTACTTCATCACTTCCGCTGGCCAAAATAATTGCAATTAGTATTTAAATATCCAAAAAATATCAACGAAAATGGTAGAAGACGACGAAGAAAAGACGCAGAAATCTCGGAAGCAGCAGCGACAAGAGGAAGAAGACGACGACAAAAAACAAAGACGAGACCCGGAGATGTCTTCTAGATCATCGCTTCACTCACTACCACCAACGACCGTTGATTCACCTCCTGACTCACCCAACACCGTCTCTTCAATCCCCGATAGCCACGGATCTTCTCCTCACACGGTCATCCCAACTCCTTCCGTCGCTTCCGTTGCCACGAAGAACGAGACTCCTTTCAGGGTTACTAACGCAGACTTGGCGGAGCAGAAACTCGGCGAGAGCAGGAGGCGATTGAGGCCGAGCTTCTCTACGACTCCGCGTGAATCGAAATGGACAAGTTTCGTGAGGAAGGCTTTGCTTGGGTTTAGGGTTTCTGCGTCTGTGTCGTGTCTCGTCTCCTTCTCTGTTATGGTTGCTGATAGAGATAAAGGATGGGCTCGTGATTCTTTCTACAAATACAAAGAGTTCAGGTTCAAAGTTTCTTCCTTTATTGTAAACGTTGAGGAGCTTCTAATAGTAACTCCAGGGTTCTTAGTTGAGTATGATTCGGTCTATCACTGTGATTCATTTAAGTTTAGGTGAAAGTTTCTTACTTTATAGCTTTCACTATATATATATGAATTTTAAGTTTATGAAGATGTTTAGAAGGAAAGATAGATGACTCTGACTTGGTATAAACATTGTGCGGGAAATGAATATTTTCATGAAATTAACTGTTGAAGTCGTTTACGTTAAAAGCCAATGAAGTAATCTAGACCTGTTCTAAGCTAAGTTATAATAATTTGGTCTTTAGTTTGCATTCTAAACTGTTAATGTTTCTGTGAGTTGATTTATTCATGTGTGTGTTTTTGGTTGCAGGTTTTGTTTGGCTGCGAATGTGATTGGTTTTGTCTACTCAGCTTTTATGATATGTGACCTCGTGTATCTGTTATCTACTAGTATTCGCAGATCACGACATAACCTCCGACATTTCTTGGAATTTGCTCTTGATCAAGTATGTTCCTTCTGCCTCTTTGTGATTGATACTTTGTTTTCTTTACAAATGTATGTAACCTGAATATAAAAATAAATAGCCTAAAGCTAGAAACTTGACGTTGTCCTCGTATGATACTAATACCCTTCTCGCTATAGTAGTACTGTTTCGGTGTCACCTTACCTAATCTTTTTCTCTTTCAAATGCGCATGACCGAAGTCAAAGTTACCATATGTTTCAAGTCTTTGTGAATTTATATCCAAATATGTGATATTCTTGTGAAACCAGTCAATCATCTGAGCTAGAAATGGTTTTAATGTTGTAGATGATAGCGTATCTTCTTGCATCGGCTTCAACTTCAGCTTCGATCCGTGTAGACGATTGGCTATCAAATTGGGGAGCAGACAAGTTCCCAAGCTTAGCTAGAGCATCTGTCTCCTTATCTTTCGCCTCCTTTGTCTCATTCGCCTTCTGCTCCTTGGCTTCCGGTTATGCCCTTTGCTCACTCCGGTCTATCTAATCTAAACCAAAAACAAGCAACAAGCTCGAAACAGACGATCTCATTTTGTTTTAAGTTGTAACATATAAATTGCACTTAGACTCTAAAACTCTTTATCAACAAGAGGGTCCAGTTTCTTAGCATTTCACA
Organism: Brassica incana; assembly: GCA_945779075.1. Classification (NCBI taxonomy): domain Eukaryota; kingdom Viridiplantae; phylum Streptophyta; class Magnoliopsida; order Brassicales; family Brassicaceae; genus Brassica; species Brassica incana. Next base: position 97,082 of record CALZFW010000021.1, on the reverse strand, counting down.
AAATTAAACTTTTCTTTAATATAGTGCAGGAGTTTTAGTTTGCTATCTTTCGTGTTGAAAAATATTCCGTCTCGTTAAAGATAGTGTGGATTCTATTTATGTTCTTTTTTTTTTGTTTTGTTATTTCGTCTTGTTATTGTCATCAACTGATTTGTATAGACACTTTATACTTACACTAGTAACCATACCAGAACCTACATAGTCACGGAGGCGGATCCACATGGAGAGGAGTAGAGTCACTTGACACCGCAAAAATATGTTAAATTATTTGTTTGTATAGGAAATTGTTATAGAATCTGTAGCTTGGTAAATTTCAATGTTTGTACCCCCAAAACCCCATGTTCGATTCCCTTCAATGACACATTTAACTTTTTTGAACCCAGTCACATTTGCTCCTGGGTCCGCCCCTGCATAGTCACGTAGCTCCCGAGTCATTGATTTCGATGGCTTTCCAGATGAATAGACACCACCGACCAGGTAGTCCAGGCAGCTATTATCGTATTCTTTGGTATTAGAGACTGAAGTTCGATTGATGCTTTAAAAGTATCAATCCGTTTGTCATTTTCTAAATCTTGTTTTTTATTAGCCAGCCCATGAGCACAAGCATTAGTGGTAATCAGTTTGTTGCTTGACTAAACCTAGGCGTTTGCAAATAAACATAACCGGACAAAGTGAACCAAACCTAACGCAAGCTAGAGTCGGATTATGTTCTTACTTGTTTTGTTTTGAATTTGAAGTGTGCGTTTTCCTTGAGCTGTGATACGTATATACTTCAGTTATAAAATGTGAACTTTCATATTTCAGTCTCAGTGCTGGCTCTATGCATGTGCCTAAAGTGCAAATGCATATGATCTATTTTCTTTTCACACATTTTTACTTCACAATTAAGGGTCCACTTTATATTGAACAGGGTCCATCGAAACTTGAAGCCGGGCCTGTTCAGTGTACATATATGTGATCTCTTAGCTGGTTCCCTGCCTATGGTTACTGGAATCTAACCTTGAAGAGATTTCTTGGAGATAGCATAAGATACAATGTCTCCAATTAAGATAAAAGATGATACCATCTTGATGTTGCCAAGAGATGCAAGTTGGATTTATATCCTCCATAGTCGTTAAGATTGACTATCACTACAAGAAAACACACCGAATTCCGACGGAGGTTCCGACGGACACCAAGGTCGTCGGACATTTGTGACGGAATACTGACAAATTTCCGACCAAATCCAAAAAAATTAAGTCGTCGGAATTCCGTCGGCCATTTCCGACGGAATTCCGACGAAATATGGTTCGTCGGAATTTTCCGACGACTTTTCGACGACATTCCGATAAAAAATGTAACCGTTGTAGTCGTCAGAAGTTCGTCGGTATATTCCGACGAATTTCCGACGACATTCCGATTAACAGCAAAGTCGTCGGAATTCCGGTATTTTCCGACGGAATTCCGACGAACCATGTGACCGTTGCCGACAAATATATATGACCGTTGTATAGCCGTTTGAGATTGGACAATTCCGACGGACTGCTTTACATTCGTCGGAATTTTGTCGGAAAGTCGTCGGAGATCCGTAAGCAATTTCCTATAAATACAACCCCTCCTCATTCAACTCATTCACACTTCATTCTCTCTTCATTCTCTTTAGTCATAACAATTCCGTGAAAATCATGTCTTCAGAAGTTTATTATCGTTCGTGGATGGATAAACCTCATTTGGATCCGAACACCAATTTGCTTACGGAAGAATACATTCAAGGGATTGGAGAATTCATGAGGCTTGTTCAACAGCAACCGGATGCAAAAAGTGGTATGTTAAGATGTCCCTGCTCTTCTTGCAATAATAATAAGGTTATAAAAGAATTTGATGTTTGGACTCATTTGTATATGAAAGGGTTTTCACGTAATTATAAAGTTTGGTACCTTCATGGGGAAACTGGTTATGAATATGGTAGTACTAGCGAACCTCAGCCTGTTAGTGAACCTCAGCCTGATATTAGGTTAGAACAATCTAGAACGGATATAGATTATGGTGTAGGTACTGAGCAGATGATACATGATCATTATAGAGGGGAAGAACCAAACCCCGAGTCTAGGAGATTTTTTGACATGTTGGATGCAGGAAAACAACCTTTGTATCAAAATTGTAGAGATGGTCATTCAGTCTTATCATCTGCAACTAGATTAATGGGTATTAAGACAGACTATAATTTGGCTGAAGAATGTATGGATGCGATTACTGATTTTGTCAAAGGTATTCTACCTGAGGATAACCTTGCACCGGGTTCATACTACGAGGTTCAGAAACTTGTTGCAGGTCTTCAACTACCGTATGAAGTGATAGATGTATGTATTGACAACTGCATGATCTACTGGAGAGCGGATGAGACACGAAATGTATGCAAATTTTGTGGGAAACCTCGTTATCAGGAGACGAGGGGAAGAGTTCCGATCCCATTCAAAAGAATGTGGTATTTGCCTTTGACGGAAAGATTGAAGAGGTTGTATCAGTGTGAGCGCACATCAAAAACAATGAGATGGCATGCAGAGCATTCCACAAATGGTGAGATTAGACATCCTTCAGATGCAAAGGCTTGGAAACATTTCCAGTCAACATATCCAGAATTTGCGGAAGAGAGAAGAAATGTTTATCTTGGATTATCTATTAATGGTTTCAGCCCATTTGGAAAGCATGGAAGGCAGTATTCTCTATGGCCAGTTATTGTGACACCGTACAACTTATGGCCGAGCTTGTGCATGCGACGAGAGTTTTTGTTTCTCTCAATTCTCGTCCCCGGGCCAGATCATCCTAAAAGATCACTAGATGTGTTTCTTCAACCACTAATATATGAGTTGCAACAACTATGGGCGCATGGTTTTGAGACATACGATGTTTCGCGCAAAGAAAAATTTCAGATGCGGGCAGTACTTATGTGGACAATAAGTGACTTTCCAGCATATGGTATGTTATCTGGATGGACAACACATGGGAAGCTATCATGTCCATATTGTCAAGATGACACAGATGCTTTCCAACTAAAGAACGGAAGGAAAACGTGTTGGATTGACTGTCACAGACGATTTCTACCACCTGATCATCCATACCGCAGGAGTAAGACTTCGTTTACGAAGAACAAGCAGGTGTTTGATGGTCCACCTGAGGAAGTTAGTGGGAAAGATTTGTTGAAGCAGTTTAGGTATTTTGATGCAGAAAGGACGCCAGATGTAGGTGGACATGAAAACATTCGAGTCAATGCGGTTGGAGAGCTACATAACTGGCACAAAAAGAGTATTTTCTGGATCTGCCATATTGGGAGAGTCATCTATTGCGGCATAATTTAGATGTCATGCATATTGAGAAGAACTTCTTCGATAAGCTGATGAACACAGTCCTTAACATCCAAGGTAAAACGAAGGATAATTTGAAGTCAAGGTTGGATTTAGTCGATATTTGTGATCGTTCTGAACTTCACGTTGATGAGAACGGTACGGCCCCTTTTCCCATTTATCGGCTAGATGGTGCTAGAAAAGAAGATTTCTTTGATTGGATTACAGATAAAGTGAAATTTTCTGACGGATATGCATCAAATTTGGGGAACTGCGTTGATAGAAGCGAAGGAAAGTTTACTGGCTTGAAGAGTCATGATTGTCATGTAATTATGCAGCGCCTCCTTCCGTTTGCTTTTTCAGCATTATTGCCACGTAATGTTCATGAAGCAATTGTAGATATATTATATTTTTACAATTTAATTTATTTTTATATTTAACAATTATGCTTATAAAAACTTAATACTTACGAAAATTATGTCTTTTACCTATGTAGGGATTAGTGTTTTCTTCCGCGACTTATGCAGCAGAGTAGTGACTGAAGAGGGTATTAATAATTTGAAGACAAACGCACCAGTCAGCATGTGCAACCTTGAGAAGATATTTCCTCCATCATTCTTTGATGTAATGAAACATCTTGCTATTCATCTCGCAAGAGAATTGGAACTTGGTGGTCCTGTGCAGTACAGATGGATGTATATTTTTGAACGTTATATGCATCATCTGAAGAAGATGGTCAAAAATCAAAGCAGGGTGGAAGGATCTATAGTGGCACAGGTGATCAATGAAGAAACTGCAATCTTTGCTGAAAATTATTTTCCACCAGAAGTGCATACAAAACACCGAAGACCTGCTCGGCATGATGATAGAGGGGAGAGAGCAACATATCATGTTACTGTCCCAAGCATGTTCAAGGAAATAGGACGACTTAGTGGAAAATTCACGAAGCGGAGACTTACGGACACTGAGCACGCTCATTTGCAAACATATTTGCTCACCAACTGTGAAGATGTTCTACAATATGAGAGGTAAAAATATTTATTCATTTATTGTTAGATTAATATTCAATAATTTTATTTCATATTGATAATATTTTTGTATATAGTGTATATATGGCGGAGTTGCGTATGACTCACAGGCATGCAACAGAAGATGAGCTTCGACAACTTAGAGATAAAGGATTTGCTGCGTGGCTTCGTAGTTATGTGAGTCATATATCATATTACCCTATGCAAATGATTAGTTTAAATTTAATATATATAAACTAATTAATTTTGCAATCATATATGTTTTTAATTTATAAGTGAATGATGGTTTGGCCAGAGGTCTTGTGTTCGATGATTGGATACGCGAATTTGTGCAGGGACCAAACTATGTGGTCAAATCATATCCTAAATTTTGTACGCGAGGATATGCATTCACAAGGAAAGGTAATTCTAAGACAACATATGATGCTGGTGTTTCATCTTCTTCTGGTGACGATGTCTACTACGGAAACATAAAAGAAATATTGGAAATCCAATTTCCTGGAATGGTTGGATTGCGTTGTGTAGTATTCTATTGTGATTGGTATGACACCACCCCAGATAGAGGAGTGAAGATTGATGCGTTTGGTGTTACATCAGTTCATTCGCGGCGGAAACTTCAATATTATGATCCCTTCATTCTTGGTTCGCAAGCTGATTAGGTATGTCAATCTATTCATAATTTTTTACCAATATAATTAATTAATGTTATATATTTTACTAATACTTGTATAATTGATATGTATAGGTGTGCTACATCATTTACCCTCGGGTGACGTACAGAGACGATCCATGGGTTACTGTAACGCAAATCAACCCAAGAGGACGAGTGGATGAAACTTCTGATGATGATGAACCATTGCAACCAGAGTCTACCAGCAACGCCCAGGCAGTTGAAGATTTGGAAAATGTTCAACTCGTTGAGAATTTGACTGTGTTTGGACATGATGCTGTCGTACATTCAGAGCCGGAAGCCGAGGTTGGGGAGTTTGATGAAGATTCAGAAGATTTTGATTAGTTTTTTTTTTTTTTTTTTTTTTTTTTTTTTAATGGTCCGTCGGAAATCCCTCGCAATATACCGACGACATAGCGACGACAACGGGTTTCATTGAAAATTGGAAAGGTCGTCGGTATTTCGTCGGAAAATACCGACGACATGTTTTTCTATAAAGTTTCAATCATAAAAATCTATAAATTTAGATGCCAAAACTATGAAAATAACACATAATAAGTGTTTAGTATAGTATTAGATCGCAACCGTTAAAATATAACAACTCATTAAAATATTTATGTATGCATATCATTGTTTTCATAACATCTCATCTTAACATTATATACTTATGCAATCATATTTATATAAGCTTACACTACAAAAAATGTTGTTGTGTAAAATCGTGTTATAAAACATTTTTATTGTTAAATCTTTATGCAAATACTATATATATTATCAAAGATTTGGATTTTGCATTTAGAAACTTGAAATCAACACCCTAAACACTAAGTCATCGGAATTCTGTCGGAATATACCGACGGAATGTGTCCGTCGGAAAATACTGACGGACACATTCCGTCGGAATTTCAATTAGCCCGGGAGAACCAAACCGCTTGAAAATTTTCGCGAATCGGCATTTGGTATATTTTAATTATACCGACGGAATACCGACGAACCCGTGTCCGTCGGAATCCTCGGAAATAAAAACCCTTCTTCTTCCTTCTTCGTTATCTCCGCGGCCTCTCTCTCACAAAACGAAAACACTCCGGCGATTTCTCCCCCTCTCCGGCGATTCCGGCCTTTCTCCACCTCTCTTCACCGGCGAATCCTCTCCTCACCCTCATATCTCTTCCCCAACCCCCAAATCATGTAAGAATCATCCCAAACCTTCTTTTTTATCAATTGTTTAGGGTTTTGGAAGTTGATCTCGGATTTTAGGTTGTTTGATTGAAAATTTTAGGATTGAATGGATAGTTTAGGATATATAAGTTAGGATTGTTGTTTGGATTGTTGTTTTAGTTTTTTTTTGGAACATTTTTTTATTTTTAAAAACGTTTTTTGATTTTTAAAAACGTTTTTTGATTTTTAAAAACGTTTTTTGATTTTTAAAATCGTTTTTTGATTTTTTAAAACGTTTTTTTTTTATTTTTAAAAACGTTTTTCAAGTTTCCAGTAATGAAATATATATAATAAAACGTTTTTAAAATTTTTTTAAAATATTTAACAACATTTTTCTATATTTATAAATTTTTTATAATTTTGTATACATATATATAATAAAAATTTTAAAATTTTTTATAATTTTTTGTATGTTTCCACTAATAAACTATGTATGATAAAACGTTTTTTTTAAAAAAAAATATAAATATTTAACAACATTTTTCTTCATTTATAAATTTTTAACAACATTTTTCTATATTTATAAAATTTTTATAATTTTGTATACATATATATATATATATAAAAGGTTTAATAGTTTTTTTTAAAACGTTTATAAAACCTTTTGTAAATATATAAATGAAAACATTAAAAATAGAAATGATTTGAAAATATGTTTGATGGGTTAATTTTTTTTTTTTTAGGGCCGAGGATGAAGCCCGCCCCGCAGCCCGTCTTCGACGTAGTTCGGTGAGCAGTTCCCGTGCATTGGGATCGTCTCATGACTCGGTTCCCGCATATATTCCCGCTCCAGCTCCCTCAGCCCCTCACGCTGCCCCTCACGCTGCTGCTCAACAGGATCCGGGGTCATGCCGGTTCATCTATTGGTTCAACAACCAGGTCGAGAGCATCTCCCGTTTCTCCAAACCAACCCACGACGAGGCCATAGCACTTGGTTAGTATTTTTTTTATTTGTACCGTTATATTTTTTCCTTTAATTAACTTGCTAACTTGTATTTTTTAAAAGGTTCACCAAGTCGAAAAATGGCATTAGCCGGAGCATCAACCAGATGATGTACTCCATGCTCCGTTTTGGATATCCAAAGTGGAGTGTGATCCCTTCCGACGAACGAGAGTTGTGGTTTCGTCAGTTCGCGGTATAGTAACTCTTCATTTTTTTAAAGTTTGAACATTTTTTTAAATATATTTACTTATTAAATTGTGTTTGTTTTGTAGCAAGAGTTCAACTGGCACTCCGATCTTACGGAAACAGTCCGTAAGAAATTCAACGAAAAAGCCATGGACTCTTACACAAAGCAGATAAACTCGTGGAGGACAGTTTGGCAGAAGAACAAGAAGCCACGGTTCATCAACGGGTCGGTGTGGGAGCAGTTGATAGCTCATTGGGAGAAGGAAGAAACTGCAGAGACGTCTTCTAGGAACTCCAGGAACCGGAACAGCGATCGTGGCGGGAAAGGTATGTATGTGCACAACCTCGGCACTTGCTCTATGTCTACTAAGGAGGATGAACTTGTAAGTTTTTTATTATTATTTATCTTTATATTTTTTAAATAAATATTTTATATATTTCTTGGCTAATAATGGCGGTTTTTTTAGATCGAAGCAAATGACGGTAATCCCATTGATCGTCTACAACTCATTAAGGTGGCTCACACTAACAAGACGACGGGTCAAATTCAGGACCCCGTGATCAAAGGTGTAGTTGATTTGGTGGAAGATGAAATAGTTTCCCAATCTCAGCCTCTCTCTGATGACGGCGACTCCACGGGATCTTCAACCAACCTGTCTCTATTGCAAATAAATGAGATGGTTGAAATGGTAATTTTTTTTATTAATATATTTTTTTAATAATGTCGATTACTTACTTGTCCCTATTTACTTACTTTAAATATTTTTGTAGGCGGTTCCTAAAAGGAAAGGAGGCCGTTTAGTTGGGTTGGCCCATCGTGCTTCTTCGTATCAGGCATCTTCTTCACAAGCTCCGTATGCCGATCCCATGATTCTCGAGGAGCTACATGACAAAGATGAACGGATTGGGGCATTGGAGGAGCAGAACACCACTATCCTTTCCGAGAATGCCACTATCCGTTCGGAGAATGCCACTATCCTTGCTGAGTTGGCATCCCAGAAGAAGTTCAACACCGAGATTATGCAGAAGCTAGATCGTTTGATGTCATCGAGTTCATCTTAGTTTATTTCGGCTTTTTAAAACTTTCGGAATGTTATTTTTTTATTTCGGTTTGTATGAATTTTAAACTTTATGAATGTTTTTTTCCTATTTCGGTTTTTATGAATTTAAATTTTATAATATTATTAGTTTTAAATTTATGATTTTTAAAATTTATTAATATCAAAAAATATATAAAAATGCAAAATTAATTTGAAAAAAAATGGGTATATACCGACGGACAGTGGTCGTCGGAATATACCGACGGACATATATCCGTCGGAATTTACCGACGAACCTCGTTCGTCGGAATGCACCGAGGAACAATCTACGTCGGAAGTGTCCGAGGAATGTTCTCCGTCGGTACGTAGTTTTTCCGATGAACTCTGGTCTCGTGTATCCGCATCGTAATATCGTCGGAAGTTCGTCAGAATGACGTTTCTCGGTATTCGTCAGAAAGTCGTCGGAAGTTCTGACAAAATTCCGACGAATTTTTTTTTTCCGACGAAACGATACCGACGGACGGGTTCGTCAGAAATTCGTCGGAATCGGTCTATTCCGACGAATTTCCGACGATTTCGGCCATCAGAATCCCCCTGTTTTCTTGTAGTGTATCGAGGAAGGATGAAAAGTAATACCGATTCATAAGTTCGGAGGAAAATTTGGTAGTATAATAGTGCAACATTCCGAGTTGTAATATATGGAAATGATTAAGATGATTGATTTGACTACTTATGTTACCAAAGTTGATTTATTTTTTCCGTCACACATCCGTTTAGAACTCCAGAGTTAAGTGTGCTTGAGCTGGAATAGTGAAATAATGGATGACCTATCAGAAAGTGATTCACTGAGGTCAAAACACGGGAAAAAGTCACGAGGTGATTGCAAAGTCAGTAAACATAATAACTTATGAGTCTTGAAAAATTTATGCACCGACCGTTGGAACGGGATGGGACCCACGGGCCGAGAGAGCGGACGTATGTGGCTCATTAGCCGTGTGCGGTCGGAACGTTATAAATAGTTTCTCTCATTTTATTGACCAGTTTCGCAGGTTTATTTATACAAACTACATTACTTGTATAACAAGTTCATTACATAATAAAATAGAAAAAATAATTTATAGATAAATGCTAATTTTTTCTAATAATTACCTGAAAATATATTCTAAGCAATTTCGTAATTCTCCCAACACCCTCTAGTACGTACGAGATTGGACAATCATCAAATCATTTTTCCCTCACTATAAAGTTATCAGTAGTATTTATACCTTGCCAAAGTCATCGATTTGGTGAAGAATATACTGTATTACTTGTGTATCTTCATTGTCTCATGCTACCATGTAAACTGAACGAACTCATCTGATTCATGCTCAAAGTCCACAACAACATCATCAAATGATCACTCTGTCGGATCTGTATATCCCGTCGGAATCATCAACCTTCAAATATTTCCGGGATCATCATCAAATGTGTAGTAGATAGATAATCACATGAAGATCTGAAAAAGAAAGATTGAATAAGTGACTTTGAACGAACCCATCAGTGGTTCATGCTCATAACCCACAGCCAAATTCCCCTCTCTTTTTTTTCAAACACCAAACGTCTTCTATACAGAAGAGAAACGTGCCTTTTCTAATATTTGTTTTAATAATTAGCAAAGCAAAAAGAAGAACAACAACGTGAATCAAAGAAGCTAAAACATTGGCATGGCTTTAGTAATCACGATCTCTTTTTCAATTTTTTGGAAACAATACGTAAAATATAGGAGTAAATAAAAGTATGAAGGAAACACTATATAAATATAAAAATATGCAGTCAAAGAAAAGTATAATAGTTATAAGTAGAAAATAAAAATATAAAGATATGCAGATTAAATAAAAGTATGTAATAAAACAAAAGCACTTTTTAGAAATTATAAGTAGAAAATATAAATATAAAGGATAGATTTGTACCAATAAGCAGTCAAAGAATCGTACAAAACTTTTTATATGTGGCTAATGCTCTGATACCATTTTGGAGGAAACTTTTGTAGTATAATAATTTTTGTTATTTTATTCTAATTTTGTAGGTTTATTTATACAAACTGCATTAATTAATTGTCCAGTAAATTCCTTACACAATAAAATAGAAAATGAATTTAGATAAAATGCTAACTTTTCTAATAGTTACTTGGAAATATATTCCATCCGATCTTGATTATGATCATGTGCTGCTCAAATAAAACCAAGAAGAGCAAAAAGATTAAAACTTTTGTAGAATCATTGTTACATTGCATACAAATGTAGACCATCTGCCAAATGCCAATATAAGAGGTTAAAAAGAAGGATGGTTATGGAAAATATCATTTAGTCTATTCTTCTTACAAATTCGAAAGTATCTCCTTTCCATAAACATGAAAGAGAACAAACAACACCATTATCATAGCCTACCCTTACTGCAACAAAAGGTCCTTTGCAACGAAAGCCACACTTGTAACATCCTGGTCGATTTATACCATTTAAAGCCACTTTCCATTTTTTTTCCATTGAACTCAAACTGCAGTCGAGGCTTCACATACCTGAAGTGTCCGAGTACACAGTGAATATCAATAGTCGAGCCATAACTTTCGCAAGTGTAGAACATTATGTTTAGATCCATTTCTCCCTCGCATATCTCGCACCAGTAACTACCGGTCACGTCCTTGTCTCCATCGTAGCATAAACTGAGAGGCTTTCTATCGTATTTGTACCTTACCCTATTTGGTAAGGTAGCACACTTGAAATCCAAAACAAAATCGCAGTCCATACAAGAAAGAACATAAATCGACTCTTGCTTGCAAACCACACATATTGTAGTGGTTTAATCTTATAGTTCACGTTATCTAGCTCATCTTTGGTTAGGTTTATACTTATATGATTTGTGTGTTATGTGCAGAAACGTAAAGACACAGAGATTTAGAGTTCCCAAGGCTATTAACTAAGCCAAGGTACGTCTCATGAGTAGCAAGATACAAGACGGTACGATCGAGCTATATCAATCACCTAGCTCGATATCACTCACCTACCCAATCTCGCGTCACTCACCAGAAGATCTACAAAGCTTGAGAAAGAGAGTACAAATGAATCAGAAGAAAACCCCTCCCGTTACTCACGTGTTTCTCTCACCCTCTCAATAAGCTTTTGATCTCTCTTGACGTAAAGGTTTGTACCGTCTCTCTTATCTTATTTTGCTTCTCCTTATATATGTTGCCTCTTGTGTAGATAGATTCGCTGACCACTTGACTTGTACAGCTCACGAATCTTCAACAACCTTCACTCAGCTCCATACATCACACTTCTCACGTGACAAGCCAAAACGCAGCGTATACGTTAGCCATGGACTTTACCCGAAAGCCAAACCCCGTCTGGACCTCCACATGACTTATGTCTCGGCCCAATCCTCCAGCTTTCAGCCCACCTGCGACCCGGAAATAGTAAACCATATACGACACATATCTTGCTACCTATTGAAGTTTGGAACAGAGGATGCGGATGGCATTCGTAGAAGAATGGTTCGGATATTGAACCGCATCGTACATCTAACTTGATATTGCAACATTCATACCTGAAACCACTGCATAGTCGGTCGCAAGCAGAGCATAAGAATACTCCACGAGTACTTGGGATGTCCATGACTATGCTATCATCATTGTACAGAGTAAGTGGATGATTGTGAAGCACATGTCGTTGCTTTCGAGGAAGGTTAGCACATGTTTCATGGAGAACGAAATCATCACAATGCACACAACTGTAGAATGAGTTAGAATAGACAGGACGAACGCATGCTCTACAACGAGTATGCTCGCCATGGATATTAGCAAGACCATCTTCGAGTCGTAGATCATGTTCTCGATGGCTAAAGTGATTTATCACCCCGTCACTCACAACCCAAAAGGGCTCATCCTCAAGCTCTCGCCCATCCCACACATCACTTCTCGTGGCGCATTTTGAATGAACCGCGTAGTCTGGACAAATAGAGCAACAATACGCCCCATATCTCCCGTCCACTCTTCTTCGACAAACTCCACAAGTCCAATCTCCAGAACCGAGAAAATAAGTGCGAGAGATGCGATGTCTATGACGTATAATGCTAATGACGCGCGGTCGGATTCAAGACCACATGCATTGCTAGTGAAGCGTATGAGCCTTGGCATGAGAGTGAGGATATGTTCATGACCTTTGGGGTAGTGAACGACTAACTCAAGCGGATTTCGCGCACAATAAAGATCTATGCTAAAATCACATATGGAGCAATGGTATACTAATTTTCCAAGCTTTTCTCCACATAGACGACACTTATCGTCTGCGGCAGCTAGTGGTAGGCCATGTTTGAAGAGCGTGAGGGGATGTCTCTGGTGAGAAGGATGGTTAATCTCTGGCGATGACTCAGCACATTCTTTGTGGACGGTCAAGTCGCAGGTAGGGCAGCTGTAGCCAAAGAAACCGTTGTCTCTACGTTCTGGACATCCGTCGCAGTGACCGTTGCTGCTACCGTGTATGTAGAAAGGGTGCTCGTGGGATGCAAGCATCACTGTGGGTCCCATGATTTGGTCGAAGACTATAGATGGGGTTAATGAATCGTCATCATCATCATAAGAGGATACATCATCGTCTTCTCCATGTGATGTTGGTACGTCCGAGAGCTCCTCAACTAGGACCATTTTTTGTCTTGACAAATTAGATCTTGAAGTTTGCTTGTTATTAGGACATCGGAAATAGATAAATAGAAAACAGAGGAAAGGAGAAAAAACACAGCCGTTAAGGGATTAATATTTTGTGAACATTTTCGTGTGTTTTGAGATTATATGTCCCCCTAATCTTATATTTAAGATTCGAATCTTTGGGTTACCGCGCTTTCAAAGCTGCCAAAGTTTGTTTTGTGCTTGTACTCCATCCACGAGAATCTATGAGAGTTACTCAAATAAAAGTACTATGTTTTTTTATATGTCCGATCAGGTAAGTCCCGAAAGGAACACATTTAATGTTATAGAGTAAACTAGCCCAAAGTAAAAGGTACTATGTTTTAAAATTTAAAATTATATAATTAAAAGATAATCTTAAAATAAAAACTGAACCGAAATTTTAAAGCGTGTGTTCAATTTAGAATTTGACTTCATTTGGTTTTTAGTAAAAATTTAAATGATTTTAATTAAATCGGGAAACTTATTAAAACTATGAGATTTTTATTTTTTAACCAAGAACTCCATTAGAATACTTTAAATAACTACAAATTTTCAAATTCCAATATTTTCAATAACAATACATTTTAAAATAGTTTATAAAATAACAAGTCTAATAACACTATTTTTAAAAAAAATATTCTAACGGTTGATTTTTCGTTTTAATACAAGTCACCCCTTTTAGATGCGTTATGCTCTTAAACATCATTCTTCACATATATATCTCTACATATTATTGGCATATCTATCAGGGGGTTAATTGAGAAGAACTGCAGCTTTATATTTTTTTGTTTTAGAAACTAGGATGTAAATTTTTTTTTGCTGTGGCTTTAATTTTTCGCTGTAGATTTATTTATGTTAACCATATTAGATAATTTTATAGGTTTTTATTTAAAAATAATAATGGAGAATATTTTTGTACACTACTAATCAATTTATTAAGTAGTTTAATAAAAAAAATATAATATATGTTTGATGGACCAACATATTTTTCTAATAATGGCACGTAGCTACAAAACAAATATTGTAATGATTATCAATTAATATACAATGGACATATCTATACTCTTAATTAAACTCCCCCATATTGGCTATTCACCAAATTGTCTTTCTGGCGGGGTGCGCTTTTGTCAAAAAAAAAAAAAGTTTTCGGCGGTATATTTTTAAAATTTGTTAGGAAAATCAAAGAGTGTGTTTCATTACGGGACACATTTTTTACGTTTTTGACAGATTAAGACACATGTTGCTGGAGGTATACTTTTTCTCATGACTCAGCAGATTTTGGACCAATTTGCCCCTCATTGGGTGAACGAAGACATGAAGCTTGTTAGAATATTATTCCTTTTTTAATTCTGTCTGGTTAGTGGGGACCAAACTTATTATGATTTTTTTTTTTTGTTTTTTGGGAGGAATTATTAAGGTACATATATAGGTAAAAGAGACCATTGACATCCGTTGGATGACAAAAGATCTAAAAGTGAAAGGCTTTTGTGTTTGAAAGATCTAAGTTTTGAAAATAAATGTAGGGTTTCGCTGCTTTTTGAGACCGGAGAAAGGTAAATTTATGTTGATTATTCTAAATAAAATCCTATTAGATCTCTTTAATCTCATCGTTTAAGAGAGTATTTCGTATATGTTTGATTTTTTTTTCTGAATTTAATAGCTAAAATTATTTTAATAAATACTTAGTATATAGTGTAAGTCAAAAGTATGGATGTGGACGCGAAAAATTATGGACATAAAAGTTTGTGTGGATGAGGACACTTATTTTAGTTTCAGATGATTTTTAGAAGAGAGTGAATGTGTTTACAGGACGTGTTGTTGTCTTGTTTCCTTTAACAAAAAAATATTGTTGCCGACAACGTCGGATGTAAGTGGTAGTGGTACAAGAAACGAGTGATGATACTAAACACAGAATTAAATGCCATTTTGCAAAGTGGAACAAAGTTATCACTTGAATCATAGTGGAGTTCGTGGTAAGGAGGTTGCGCGCTAACTGGTGTTGGAGTCTGTTGTAGATCATCTGAAGGCTGATTGTTTGGGTATTCTAGTTAGTAGTGATCATCGGAGTGTCCTCCGGTGGGTGATGTATGGTTGTTATATAAACCGGAGAAACCTGAACACTCTCAGAACTGTGGTCAGGAGATGTGTGGACAGTGTGAGAATTGTGGTCAGGTGATTCATGAACAGTTGGTGTGTGGATGATGGGGTTGAGAGCAGGGGAGCTTACAGCAGGAGGAGTGGAAGGTGGCGAGTCGTCCATGAATGAGCTTACACGATAGTGGGTATTTCCGGGAAAGGAGGTCAAAAAGATTTCCGAAACAAGACTGACGAATGGTTTCGAATTCGGGAGTATCTCGGAGAACATGCCGTATGAATGGTATAATCTCCGGCGAGGAGTAGATGTTCAAACTTTTAGTGGGAATCTATCAGTTATAAATAGTCTCGGCGGGAGACGAAAGTCGTGTTCCTGTATTCAGAAGAAGGTTCTCAAATTAATTAGCGATGTGAACCGAAATCTGGGAGGGATCTGAAAAAACTCTAATTTCTAACAAAAATAACGAGTACGGAGTGGAAGAAAGCCTAACCTCCGATTTCCTTTTGCGGTGGGTTTGGTTACCTAGTACTCTTCTCTTTCTTTTTCAAATTTGGTTTCGTCATGGTTGATTACAGAGAGGAAAATGGTATTGTTCAATAAGATGAGAAATG